>BCLF01000183.1:25484-38649 GCA_001602275.1 Zoysia japonica
CTGTCACCGCTGGCGCCCAGCGCTCGCCTGCGCCGCTGCCCTTGCCGCCGCCCGCTATGCGCCCGCACCTCCTAACAGGCCATCGCTTCGCTAACAGGCTGCCGTGCCAATCGGGCCGGCCCGGCATGGGTAAACCTTACCGTGCCGTGCCATGAGCCGGAGCCCGTGGTCTGGCACGGCACGGCCCGATAACGAAGTGAGCCGTGTCGGCCCAAAATTAAATAGGTCGAGCTTTTCCATGCTCGGGCTGGGCGTGTCGGGCTGCCCGTTTGGCCATCTCTACCCATGGTGGAAAACCAAATGTGTTGATGGGCTGGAAAGAAGGGGGTTGGCCCGAGGTGAAAAACTAGATGGGGTTTGGCCATCTTTACCCACTCGTGCCAAAATTGAAAAATTATCCGAATTTGAATGAATTCAATTTGAAAAAAGGAAAAAAATCTAGAAAAATCTGAATAAAAGAAAAGGAGGAAAAATCAATCGTTTGAACAAATCCTAAATTTTATAATTTTCAGAAAATTTCATTTTCTGAACAAGTTGAGTACATGTCAATTTTCTGTGTTGAAAAATTGAATAATTTATATGTTTTTGACCAAAAGTTTTAGGGAGTAAATTTTGATATTTTGATTTTGAAAATGGGCTGCTACACCTACATACACTGTTCAGATGCGGGGAGGAAGGCGGGCCATCACATAAAAAGGCTATATATTTTTTGTGGTTTGTGCCTTTCGTATTACTACATGATTGAACAAGGTGGCGGGACCAAGTGATCTCATTTCTTGTGTTTATAATGTTACTAGAACTATGGCGGCAGTTGTTGTCGGTTCTCATACTTTTATGTGGGATCGGTTCATGTGCACGCGCAGCTATGACTGCAACTTAAGCAGTGGTTACAGCATCCGTTCCGATCCAACGGCTCACAAGCAATTTATTATTGAGTAAATTTTACAAATCTATAACTATTTGTACCATTATAATACAAAACTAAAACTTTTGTGATCTATTTCACAAAACTAGAACTTTTTAATGTGTTTGGATGACATGTGGGGCTAGTTCATGTAATATTAGTGTGATTGACATGTGAAGTCATACAATAAAAGTTGTAGTTTTTTAATACATAGAGTTAAAATAGTTGTAGTTTTTTGAAATGGGTCACAAAAGTTGCAGTTTTGTGTTACAATGGTACAAATAGTTGTAAGTTTGTAAAATTTACTCTTTATTATATACTCTTTTCGTTTTTAAAATGATGTCGTACAATTTAATTTGATCACTCGTCTTATTCAATTTTTTTCATAAATATCATATATTTTGTTATAATTTGATTTATTATTAGAGTTATATAAATTACTACTTAAATTTTACACATTTGTACAAATTTTTTAATAAGATGAGTGATCAAAGTTGATGTTTCAAGTCAACGGCGACTTTAATTTAAAAAACGGAGAGAGTATGTATGAATTACTGTGGCACTCTGTTTCACCATGAGGCACCGTGTAGCTGCTAACTTGCTGTCGAATTAGCGCCTGTACCTGATTTCCGTCGCTTTATAGTAACAAATGGCCGGATTCCTTTCGTGCCTATAAACAGAATCCCCACAAATCTTCCGTTTGCAACAAAAACCAGGTGTCCTCTCCGGCCGTCCATGGTCTTATGCGAAGCCAAGGTGAGCTTTCCCTCGTTCTCCTCTTCTGTTTAGGCTACCTCCTGTCGAGTTTGGATCATCAGAGCATGAAAAATAGCAACTCCGGTGAGCCCCAACAATGGCACCACCGTCATCTCCGATGCCGGTTGCCGGCCATTGATGTTGGAATGTCTCAAACCGGAGAAAAGTCGATGAACGGTTCAGATTAAAAGTGCCGAAGTGTATGGTCCATCGGTCTGGGCCGTGAACCATGTTCACAACTCGTGGGCTGGAACTCGGCCCGAAATATTATGTGGCCCGCGCCGCCTCCGCTCCTCCCCGTCCTGCACCGCCTCCGCGCCTCCCTGTCGCTCGCTGCTGTTGCTACTCCGCCCCGGATCCCGTCCCCTCGCCGCCGACGCCACTGACACCCAAGCCCGCGCGCCGCCTCCTTCCAAATCTGCCCCCTCTAAATCTCAACACCGCCGCTGCCCCACAACATCTTGCAAACTGTCCTTGCGCTCGCCATCGTGGCATCCTGCCCCCTCTCCACGGCGATACTGAGGCCGCCACTGATGTCGAAGCTCTTCTTGTTTTTTTTTTGTTTTTCTTGTAAGACGAGTCCATTCAGTTATTGTTTAGGCTGGCTTCAATTGATAAAATTTAATTGTATCACATGTGTTTAAGTGGATTGAAGTATGGTAGTATATAACAAGTGATAATATTTTCTATCCAATTGTGTTCTTGCACTGTATATTTTATGAAGTATATGTTGAGAAATAGGATGAGTGATTGAAATTTCATACGAGGTGGAGTGTAAATTTAATCATTATGGGTTTTGCATTAGTTGTCTTGGCCATATTGGAACGGTTTATGCATCAAATTGTCTTGCCTGTATCGGAATGGGGTATTGTGTAAATTTATTTGTCTGTAGCTCAATGGATATTAATACAAGTTGTGATACTTGTATAGTAGCGGAATTGTACCGGAGTGAGAATGCATCACAATTTTCTCATATTGGAGATGAACCTGCCCATAGCGTAGCACGGGTAATCAGACTAGTAAAAATGTAAAGTTGGTTTAGGTTAATGAATGTTAGTATATATGTTTGATAAAGACGAGGAAATAGAACTCGTCCATTCAACCAGGACAAAGTAGAATATTGGCCACCTTTAGTTGCTACTCCCTCCATTCTAAAATATAAGCATTTCTAGCTTTAGTTAAAGTCAAATTTTTATCACTTTTACCACCAATAATGTTTAACAAATAATGTTTTATCATATAAAATTATATTTTTTAGAATCATCATAAAATAAGCTTTTATAAAAAGTATTTATTTACATTAGAAATTATGTAATTTTTTAGATATAATTAGTAAAAGTTAAAAGAATTTAATTTTATTTAAACTTAAAAATGGTACTACATTATAGCTAGCCCTTCTTTTTTTTTAGTTAGTCACCTTTCTAAGTTTAAGAATGACACAGGATGAAGTGGTCATGTTGTTTCCTTTTAATAAGAGCCCTTCTAAGATAGATCAAGTGTTTTGTTTGCCTTCTAAGAGGAAAGATATTAATTAGATCTCAAACGTTGATTTAAATAGAAAATATAAATTAACAAATTAATATCAGCCGGTCATGTTCTTAACTACCGTCATCTATCGAAGCACGCTACGTACTTTCCAAATTGAATGGCATAATAATTAATAATTATTAAGGTACTTTTACCTTAAGAAGGTAAAAGAACAATTTAAGTATTAAGATAAATGCAAATGGACAGATTTCTATTTTAGAATCTATTACGACCCCATTTGAAATGCAAACATTTCACAGGAATTTCATAAGAATTTCACAGAAATCAGTTTAATTTCACAGGAAAAAATGCAAAAAAAAGAAAAATCATGGGTTCCAAACGTGGCCTACATTTTACAATGAACAATCACGTGTTCTTTGTGCTTTGCAGCTCCACTTCGGTGCTATATAAAGAAACATTGACCTATGTGTCCACTACGGGACTTGGGTGCCACGAAGTTGCTTGGGCAGTGCGAGCAACGTGCGAGCTGCAGCAGGAGAAATTTAACATGGACGCGACCTGTTCCTTGACGCGCAAGGTTTTGTATTATAAAACGGTGACTGTCCTCGCCGGCGCTGGTAGTCAAGATCGTGTTCTTCTGCCTCGTGCGTTTTGTGACAGCAACTGCCAGAACCGCTCCCGATGGGGCAGCGCGCCGGCGCCGACGAGTACCAACGGCCACCGCCGAAACCTGATGCGGTGACGCCGCACGACAAGCCGGCGTCCCACCCTCAACAGGTGTGTCCTTCCTTCGAACTCGACATGGTCACCGGCGAACTGAACGTCCCTGCCTGTTCCCGATCTCCCAGGTGCGCGTCTCAGCCGTCGGCGCCAGAGCCATGCTGGTGTCCTGGATCACCGACGACCGGAGCGCGCCGACCGTCGTGGAGTACGGGACCTCGCCAGGGAGGTACCTTGCGTCCGAGACGGGATACTCCACCACGTACCGGTTCCGGAACTACGAGTCCGGCGCCATCCACAACGTCACCATCGGCCCGCTGGAGGCGGGCACTACTTACTACTACCGCTGCGGCACGGAAGACGACGAGCTCAGCCTCCGGACTCCTCCGGCAACTCTTCCAATCGAGTTCGTCATCATCGGTCGGTCGTTGATTAATAATGGCGTTTGCTGTGTGCTAACGCGCCTATCAACGACTGATCCTGCGGCTGCGGCTGCGACGTAGGTGATGTGGGCCAGACAGAGTGGACGGCATCGACGCTGTCCCAAGTCGGCGCCACCGGCTACGACGTCCTGCTGCTCCCCGGCGACCTCTCCTACGCGGACCACCACCAGCCGCGGTGGGACAGGTGGGCGCGTCTGGTGCAGCCGCACGCGAGCTCCCGTCCCTGGATGGTGGGCACGGGCAACCACGACCAGGAGACGCGGCGGGGGACGAGCTTCGCTGCGTACGACGCGCGGTGGCGCATGCCGCACGCGGAGAGCGGGTCCAGCTCCAACCACTACTACTCCTTCGACGCGGCGGGCGGCGCCGTCCACGTCGCGATGCTCAGCTCGTACGACGAGTTCGGGAAGGGGTCGGAGCAGCGCGCCTGGCTCCGCCGGGACCTCGCGGCCGTGGACCGCGGCCGGACGCCGTGGCTCGTGGTGCTCATGCACGTGCCGTGGTACAACACCAACCGCAAGCACCAGGGCGAGGGCGAGGCCATGCGCCGCGCCGTGGAGAGCTTGCTCTACGACGCGCGCGTCGACCTCGTCGTCGCTTGCCATACCCATGCCTACGAACGATTTGTAAGTGGATCATAACACTACTCTCTCTCTCTCTCTCTCTGTTCTTGCATCCTCAATACTGTTCCGTTATTCAAAATTCATATAAAATTCATTCTTGCTGTTCTTCAACATTTTGAACAGACGCGAATCTACAACAACGAGGCCAATGCCAAAGGCCCGATCTACATCACCATCGGCGACGCAGGGAACAGCACAGCTGACCGGTAAGTGACTCCTGTTCGTCTCAAACGACTGACAGACACAAGAACACACAGTGACGGCAGGTTGCTATCGTTGTGAAGGTTCGTCAGTGAGCACAAGCTGGCGCACCTGTCGGAGTTCCGGGAGGCGAGCTTCGGGCACGGGAGGCTGAGGATTGTGGACGAGGCCAGGGCCGTCTGGACATGGCACCGCAACGACGATGAGCATGCCACAGTTAGCGACGAGGTGTGGCTTCAGAGCTTGGCCAGAACCACGCAAGCTCCTGCACATTGCCGTTAGGAGCACCCTTGTGCACATTGGTGGAGATTTTAACATTATTATAAATCCACAAGAAATAGAATAATGGTAATATGATAATCAATGGCCTTTTTATAAAATGTTGTGTCATACTCCTAGATAGCTAGCTTGACTTCAAAGAGAATAGGAGTTATTTGATCGTTACTTTGGCAAATTCACTGAGGGTACCAACTTTTGAGACACTGGACCGGATTTTGGTTAGTACCGAGTGGGAGCCAAACTTTCCCTTTTCAACTCTTAGAGTGCTGGGTAGGGAAATTTCGATCGTACCCTTTCGCTTGTCAATGCTGGTAGTAGTCACACAAATAAGCTATCTATGTTTAAATTTGAACTTGGGTGACTTATCCAGTATGAGTTTTTTTTTTTAATTTGGTGACAAGGTGTGGAATAAGGAGAATCAAGAAGGGATGGTAATTTAAAATTCATAGCTCACGCAATTCCGTTGGGGTTGGGTGAAAATACCAGTGCCATATGCAAATAAAGAGAAGGCTAACATTATTATGAAGACAGATGAATTTGATAAAAAAAAAAGCTGAAAGTCATCTTTTAAGTTCTGCTGAATCAAATTTAAAATGTTGCCTAAAAAAGCACCTGGTTCATTTGCTACGTGAAAATGCATAAATGGTATCAAAGAGCCAAGACAACTAACTCGTGGTTAGTAATCTGCTTTCGTCGTGGTTAGTAAACGTTGCCTTATACAGCTGACCCGATTTGTATGGAGCTTGGGCCAAGCACCCGAATGCCCAGCTATAGGTTTTTTTTTTCGAAAAACCTGGAACATTTTTCCGGTGATATGATATAAGGAGTAGAGTTTTTACACGCGCAAGACACGCATTATAACGCGCGGTTTAGGAGCATGATCTAAACCGACAAAAAGAACCAAAAGGGACTACTCACTATGATGGACAACAATACCGGCCAAGCTTTTTGCACCGGCAGTACACCATAACCTAATATCATCCTTGATCTCGGAGATTATCCTTGCTGTTGTCTTGAGACGGTCTTCAAACACTCTCACATTCCGTTCCTTCCAAACATGCCAGATCACAAGGATGCAAAGAGAGGAAAAACCTTAGCTTACTAAATCTGCTTTCGTAATCTATGCTACTTTTTTGCCTTGTATTACATGCATGTTCTTTGGCAGTTAGATATTATGATATCAAGATAAAAAGATTCTTCTTTTTTAAGACATTAAATAAAGCTTCCTTCATAATTAGAAAATAAAATTGAACCAGGGCAAGAACAAGAACTAAGACAACTGTACACGTGAATTATTAAACACTCCAAGCCGGGGGGTGGACATGGTATTATAACAAATAAATTGCAAATGTAGAGAGAAATTTAACTGCACATAATCCAACTGATACATCTTTATTATTTTACAATATTAGTATATATTGCAACCTTGTGCTCAAAAAGCACAACTCCCCCGCCCACTGCACGGTTGATTTTGGCTCTTCTTCCTCCAACTGATCTCGGAAATGCACCACACTGATCGATCCACCAGCTTTAGTCTACATGGCAAGAAAAGAGCCTAACATTAATTATACCATACTGATTAAAGAGAGCATGCATGGGAGTAACCAAAATGAATTTGATCGGACCTCAGTTTATTTCTACTAAATTACCTCCTCTAATGCAGTGCAATAAGCTTCACTTTGAAATGCATTTCAGTCCGAATATGTCATTCTAACAGTAATCTGTTCGGACACGTCCCGCTCCTCGTTCATCTTTTCTAGCTGCTCCACTGCACCTTTCATTTGGGTTCTGTAACCAGCGAACTGCACCTCTTTAAGGCTCTTCAAGTGCTTGAGGCCATCAACATACTTCCACTGGTCGCCGAGTGTCACCACCAGCTTCTCGAGCTTCAACAATGACCCTTGCTCAAATCTGTAGACTCCAGGAGTTTCAGGAGAATAACCCAGAGTTCCTTGAGCTTAGGACATGCAACCATTGAAGCTTCTCCGTGCTCAGAGAAAACCGTGTCCTGTTGTTTCCAAACAGAGTATGCGCCCAGGGATGGCCTGTTTAGATTGGGTAACTCACAGAGGATCTTGAAGAGTTTGTCTGCATCAATATAAGTCCATGATATGTTAACCTCAACGAGATCAGTGAGTTACCCCACCCAGTCAGGCAATTTGTTCAAGCAGCCACGTATCCTGAGATACCGAAGCGGTGGTGGTGACTTCACTTTACATAGGAAGTTCATTATATCTTTGAAATACCATTCATTATGAGCAATATTGCCGATCTCAAGCCACCGCAGGGAGTACATCTTGCTCAGGGAGGAGGCAAGATTGTCGCCAACACTATTTAGATGTTCCATTTCGTGCTTTCCCGTGTCGACATAGATAACTAGCTCTTGCAATTGATCCAGTTCACCAATCTCCTCGGCGACTTTGGGGTCATCTATCTTTGAACTATGCACCTGGCGTAGTGCTTTCATCTTGCTGACCCCTTGGGGCAGCTTCCAACCGATCCATTCATCCTTGTTGGAGAACAGCAAGTGCTCCAGCTTCTCAACTGATTTTGGCAGACACCTGATGTATGTTTGGCGTACATAAGTGTCTGCAAGTGCTCAAGATCACCAACTCTTAGAGGCATCACCTTGATATCTGTACCTTTCAAGCTCAGGAACCTTAAAAGCTACATTCAGCAGATATGATTCATATGCTTATCTTCTAGGCCCTTGCAATCTTCTAGATCAAGTACTCTTAGCAGGGTGCACTCACCTAGTCGATCAAGAATTGCATTCTGTGCTACAGAATCAAATATGCTCAGTGATCGGACGTTATGCACTGTCATCGTTTCCTCGACGATGGCATTATTATGGTGTGCTGCCAGATTCTTCTTCTTGGATGAACTATTAGAAGAGTCTTCTTGTGCTGCCGCCTCCATTCTACCATGTATGGAGAGACGGCGAATCGTGTTGGTATAAGATATCCCTTCATACTGCCCACCTACTAGGCTAACAAAGTTAGCCTCCAGGGATTTGGACGCCATGATCTCATGCAATATGTCGTGCACTCGGCACCTAATCTCTTCCCTCCTCTCATACGAGGTGACTATATCGGTGCCCCCATCAATCATGCTTCTACTCATCAGCTCATTGAAGTAGCCTTCCGCAACCTCCATCTGGGTCAACCCCCGCTTCTCAGCAATCAATCCTTCGGCAATCCATCTCCTCAACAGCCGGTCCTTGCAAGCCATATAATCATCTGGGAAAATGCTAAGATACATCATGCAATCCTTGAGGTGATGAGGTAGGTGGTTATAGCTCAGTGTGAGTATTTGCCTCATCCCCTCCAAGGTAGGGTTGATCTCCATCTGTGAACCAATTGATCTCTGAACTAATTTCCACATTTCTTTGCCTTGTGGAGGTTTATAGCTTGCCAAAAGGCTGGCAATGCTAACAATCGCCAATGGTAGCCCACCACATTTTTTTAAGATATCTGTCAGTGTTTTTTCAAATCTTCATCATTGGGGCAAGGGTTTCCAGCGTAGCCAAATGCTTTGCTGATGAACAACTGCTCTGAGTCTTCGTCATTTAGCTCCGTCAAACGATGGATGTAATAAACATTAGCATCAGTGCACGCTTTTGCCACGGTATGTATACGAGTGGTCACCATGATTCTGCTACCGCAGTTGCTGCTTGGTAACTTGGAACGAATCACATCCCAAGCTGGTATGCTCCATACATCATCGATCAATATAAGGTACCTATTTTTATAGATATGCAATAATTAGGATAGATAGTTTTCTCGCACAGATATAAATAGTAATTGGATGCATAAAAATATTGTACAGACCTCCACATTTTAATACTAGCTATATGACAGTATTTAAGAATGCTATTTTTCATTAGAAGTATATTATTGAGAGAATTATTGTATATGTAAATGGGAATTTGAACCCTAACATAACACAGTTAGGAGGCCGAATTGATGAAAGGACCAAGAAAGGAATCAAAACTGGGATTCAGTCCTCGGAGGGAAATTCAATTCTAAAAGAGACAAGAAAGGAAGTCCTCGGAGGGAAGTCCTCGGAGGGAATTTTCTCGGAGGGAAATGGGAGGAGAGAGCTGTTATTTTAGGGGGTTTCAAGCAAGAGCCCCACCAATAAGCTCTAGGGTAGTTTTTCATGCCCATGGAAAGATACGGCAACGCCATGTAAGGTAGTGGGGCACTGTTTGAACAGTGTAATGAGTCTGATGCTAGTGCATTAATCACTAGTTCTAACGATGCTAGTAGCTTACTGTTTACTATTATTGTTCGTAAACTTTTTGCTGTTTTTAGATATTGTAGTATGAGATCTAGTGCGTCCATCTCTCATTCGATGGTTGAGACGTGAAGTAGCCGATCTTCATCTGGAAAGATAGGGAATGTTTATAGAGCCTTCGAGCATTTCATAGCTCAGCACTCAATTTTGGCATTGACCAATCGGGGCATCGAACAGTCATCTCTCTTCTTCCTTTATGCGGATCCGCTTCCCGACCGGCTGTTGCCTTAAATAGGTGACTTCATCTTGCCTGAACCGCATCGGAGCTCCATGCCAGTGCCCAGTGGGCGCTCCGGCAAGACTGTAGCCCCTCGAGGTAAGCTCCTTCCCCCTAGCTACCTCCCCTGCTGCCTCCCTCCGTTGCAGTTGTCGCCCTCGTCCCCACCCCGATCCTACCCAACCGCCATCCTTCGCCACCTTGGCCGGCAGCACCCTAGCCGCCTCATCACCCACCTAAGAATCTTGACCACTGCCGAGCCGACCTTCCATCTCCAATCCTTCATTGGAGAATAAGCTTGGAGATACTAACCTGCTGTAGACCTCGCCAGATGTCAGACACCTTTTCGAAAGGAGCGTTTATTTGTCACCTGTACCATTCTCTAGATCCGTAGCGGGTACGCACATTCAGAACAAAGTGTTATTTATCACACGTACTTTATTACATCGCACTACTTAGCCTAAAAGGTTCGACATACAAGTCTAAAATACAAGCATGAGTCGGCACAGCGACTCTGGACAAACCACACCTAGTCTATACACACACCACAGGCAACTTGACGGCGGACGAGACTTCTACTCTTCATAGTCAGCATCTTCTTTGTCATCCTCGTTTTCTGAGCAAAAGTAGCAACAACGGAAAGAGTGAGTACAAAGGTACTCAGCAAGTCCCAACAAGAAGTAAGTAAGTGGTTTCGCCGTAACGAAGCAAGAAAGGTTTGAGGGTAAAGTTTTGCGGAATGTATGTTTTCATGCTGGCTTCCTATTAGAAGAGAATTTTAAAGAAAAGAAAAAAGCATTTGCTATATTTTAGTAAAGTGGATCTGAGAAAGGTTTTCACTCCTCTCCGCGGTTCCCGAGTTTTATATTGACGCAAGCACTCTCGTGCCGGCTTTAGGCACACAGCCACGCAATTTCCAAAACACGGGTTGCTACACCCACTCACGCATCAAGGCAATGAATAAAGTCTAATCGTAGGGCGCTTGAACAATAGCATGTCAATACCGTGACAACGGCCTATCCGGAAGGATTTTTAACTCTGCAGAGATTATACACTGTACCCACAGGTTATGCTACTCTTGATCATTAGAGTTGCACAATGCCTATCCCACATCTACACAGTTTTCTACAGATTCTATCCAAGGTGCAAACAGGGGTCATCCCTCGGGGTTTTTCAGGTCGTCGATGACGCATCGGTACCTTCCCGAGCCTGGTCGTGAATATCCACCGCATTCACGCCTTTTCCTGGTCCCCTTCAACCCTGAGTATTACCAAACCAAGGGCTATATCCGTAGGCTTACGCTCCTATGACGCGGGCAATTACCGTCGAAGGCCAGGCAGCGAGTCATCTCACGCCCTTCTCCTGTTCCCTTGTGTCTTCACTACCGACCCCTTAGTGGTTCGATGTGAAAAGAATACGTAGAGAGAATAAGTCCTGTCCCAAAAAGTACAGGTTCTGTGGTTGCACGGGAATTACTAAGTCGAGGGCTAACGAACCGGTCCTTATATGGCAGGGGTGGCGGTCTCGTCCACGGCAGGTGGACCACAGCGAAGCCTACACACCTATCACCATCACCTCAGGTGAGCCGCACCCCACGATCAGAAACGTCCCTTCTTCATCTAGCACCAGTTGTTCTAGTCCCATTCCTTTTGTTTATACCCACACCACCAAACTCTTTTTAACTTGTTTTGTAAATTAATGGTAGATGGCGTGGCGGTGTAGAGCACCGCAGATGGAGTCCTAAGCAGTTCTAGTAACAAGGTAGTATCCGTTCCGTAAAACTAACTAGGAACAGAAATTTTTATAGTTATCAAGGACACGTCGGTAATGGTTTTCAAGGGAAATATCTATATCTATACAGCAAGTTACTGACATAAATATAAATACCTAAGATCAAATAGGTATTAAACTACACAATGTTTAACACATTCTAAAGTAGGCTAGCATCGCTGTCTATCGGCGCGGTAAATAAAACATGGGTTCAATGGGCTTAAGATGGGTTAGGACTTGCCTTCGGTTGCTTCTTCGAAGTCCGCTTCAGGCTCGGGTTCTTCAGGCTCTTCGGGCTCTTGGGCGGCTTCAACTTCTTCTTCTTCTGCTACAAACAATAGCTACAATAAAACTACCGAAGAACAACTAAGAAACTAAGAAAAGACAATCATCAAACATGTTATGGAGTTTGAATAGGCTAGGATGGTAGGGCCCATGATGTGGGTTCCAATGGTATATTGGTTGTGATGATAGGAGTTAGGATGTGGCGGCAAAGTTAGCGGCAACGTGTTATGACGGACTGCAGAAAAATCTGTTTGAACACGGGGTTCGGCCAGTGTCCATGCCCTCTGGGCACTCAGGTGCCTGAAATCGGGGATTTTCCCGTGGACCTGTGGGTTGTGGTGAAAATTTGGGGTTTTCATGGACACGTGAAAGTTCGGGGTTTCCACGGACACGGGAAAGTTCGGGGTTCACGAAAAAGTTCGGGGTTTCCACGGGTCAGGAAAGTTCGGGGTTCACGGGAAAGTTCCATGGTCTGGGCTATGTCCGTGCCCGAAGTGATGGACATGGAAAACAGGACTGTGTCCCTTGCCCTTAGACATGGAACGAAGACTGGATCAAAGTCGCTCATGCCCTAACTAAAGTTCCCGCTAGACTGTGGCATGTGCGGAGTTCACTCGTGTGGTTGACGGCCCACAGGTCAGAGACTTGGGCCTCGGATATTATTTACTCGAGCGACGGTGTCAGAACGTGCTCCGGAAGTCATGGACGCGCTCTGGACACGTCCCCGGTGAACTCCGGTTTCCTTCGCACGTTCTTGGCTACACTGCAGCGAACTAGACGCCAAGAAGTAGCGTCCTGCTCTCCTAGGAATGTGTACGACATGGTGCAAGTGACGCGGCAGGTTCGGTGATTGCCAGATGGCCGGAACGCGGCAACCAGGGCGCGCTCTGGACGCGTTCTGGACGCGCTCCGGCGTTCCTGGGCGCGTTCCGGCACAGCCGAGCGCACAGCGCGTTCCCGGCGCTGCAGAGCAAGAGGCTACGCAGCACTGGTCCGAGAGGCTTCTCCGCAACTTCACGATGATTGTGACGCGTATGACCTCGTCGGAAGACCACGGCACGGCGGCCGGCGACATGGTGGCACGGCGCGCGGCGGAGGCTCACGTGGACCGGTCAAACGGCGCTATGGTTACCCTTCTCTCTTGCCCGGTTAGCTTCCTAGGGGGCTAGTAAAGCTACCA
>BCLF01000183.1:38900-67679 GCA_001602275.1 Zoysia japonica
CGAGGTTGGGGAAAAATGCAAAATTGACGGTGGCGGAGGGCGATTTCCAGTGAGGGCGGGATCGTGGACGAACTCTGGGATGTGGTGGAGCGAAGGGGACACGCGGGCGCGACGTTGGGCTCCTTTTATAGCCGGGCGGCGCTCGGCGGCGTAATTCGGCACAGGCGCGGTGGGGCGGCAAGTTTTGTCGGCTTCGGAACAACTGGCGGCTTCGTGTCCACGGCCCGGTTGTCTAGCTTCGACGGGAGATCAGTGCACAGCCACCTTGGCATGTTGGGAGGTCGGCAAGCGGCGGGCGGTGGCCGGCTTCAATGGCGTCGCGACAAGGCCGCCGCTCAGCCGAACGTCAACGACGTTGCTTTTCCCCTGGCTCCAGCGCGATGGCAGAGGTTGACGGCGACATGCAGCGCCGTCACGGCCCTCCTCTGGTGCAACTCACTAGCGCTGCCAGGCGGGGCTGGCCTGCCCTGTCGGCCGATGCATGCGCGGCGAGTGATGGCGAGGAAGACGGCAGGGGAGAAGCGCAACTGGGCCAGAGGAAAGGAAAGTGAAGTGCAGGTCGGGCCGGAGGAGAAAAAAAGGAGAGGAAGTGGGCCGGACTGGGAAAGGAATTTTCGGCCCACTAGCAAATTTCGAATTCCCTCCTTTTTCCTATTCTATGTGGATTCTAGATTGAAATTTAGGGCTAAGATTTTTGAGAAAAAATTCAAACTCCAAAAACCAAAATTCGAAACGAAAAAGAAGAGCTCAAACACTTGTCCAATTCACATTTTATGTTTCAAAATTTTGACTTCTAGATAACTACTTTCTAATTTTTAGTTTCTTTTTAAAGGAAAATTTTAAAATTGGCCTAACTAGATCTGTCAAGGAAAGAAAAATTTTAAAACTCTCCTTTGTTTTCTTGAGATTTGAGATGTGACACCAGAGATGGGGAAGAAGCTTGGAGACCCACCGGAGTTGGAGGAGGACTGAGATCAGTGACTGCATGTTAAGGACTGCACGTCATCTTTATCTGTTCAATCCAGCGATCAACGGCGAAGATTGGATGCTACAGTATCTGGCACTATAGTATCTTTCCCGTGTATAGTTTATGCTACAGTGCTTTGCCTAGCCTTCGCCGTTCCATCCGGATCCAGCGGCCCTGCTGCGACTGCACAGATCCGTGTCCCAAAAAATAAAATTTGGGTGCTGGGGCGCTTCAAAATGCCCATGTGTCTATCAGCTTTTCCCAAAAATAAGGCAAGGATCAGAGTTTCAGTTGCCGTTTAAACCGGTCAAACTAATTTTGACTGGTTTTTGTGAAAATTGAAAAAAAACACTATAAGTATAGTTTAAAAGCCGGACAAATGCGAAAATCAGATTTTGAAGCGAAAACAGCTCGGTTTTTTTTTTACCGATCGGTTTCTGGTTTTGAAATTTAAAATCAAATCAGTTTGATTGGTTTTCATCCAGTTTTCGGATTTTTAATTTTTTAATTTTTTATTTTAAAAAAAATTAAACCGAAAACCGATCGTCCGAATAAACTAAACTGGACCAGTTTTTTCGGTTTCTTTTAACTTTGGCGAGGATAGGGCGAGTGTTTTTAGCTTGACATGAACAATTAGAGTACAGGTCCCGTTTTAGGCCTGCTAGAGATGCTCGACTGTGCATGATGTGTGTTATTGGTCAGTACCTGTTTCTCCCGACGCTATCCCTGATTTTGTTTTCCAGCTCGCTGACGTCGATGGTGTTGATGTTACCCAGGGGATCAGCCGCGGCATCTACTGTCTGCTTCGGCTGTGCGATCTGCCGAAGCAGGCGCCTGAGCAATCCCTGGAGGTCCTGATTGCCGCTGATGGTCTGCGACACGGACACTTTAGCTTGCGCGGGAACTCCGCCTCCAGCAGCCGGCACACCTCCACCGCCCGCGTAGTCTTGCCGAGACCTCCGAAGCCCCAGATGGAGAACACTTTGAGCTGCTTGTCACTCTCGTTCCTCAGTGCCTTGACCTTGTCGGCAAGGTCCTTAGCCAGGTCCTTGTTGCCAACGAATACGAACTGCTGGCTGGGGCTATCGTGGTTGTCAGCTGGGCAAAGCGCACCCGCCGACGCCATTGACACTACCGGTGGCACATGCACAGCACCTGCCGTGCCACCCGGGCCAAGCTGCGACACGAGGCTGACACCGTAACGACTGTGCTGCTCGTTGATGGAGGAACCAAGGGCGCGGAGGCCCTTGATGTCGCCGGCGAGGCAGCGGCGTGACCAGAGAGTCCTCAGGAGGCGCCTCCACCGAGTGAGGAAGCGGTCGCCCGGTCGGGACCTGACGCGGAGGAAGGAGAGGTCTACGCAGTCCTGGGCGTCGTAGCCCACCTCCCATAGCTGCTTCATCCACTCCCGGACGAAGTGGCTCTCGGTGGCCTCGTCGGCCTCCGACTGCATGCGGAGGAGGGCGTTGATGGTGCACAGCTCGTTCCTCAGCCGGGACACCTCGCCGCCTACGCCGCTCAGCTGCCGGAACTCCGCTGCCGCCAGCTGCGCGACGGTGCTCACGATTGTCTTCGTTGCCTCCTCCATTAATTGTAATTTTTGTTGGTATACTAGTAGCAGTTAGTTCTTCCGTCAACTCTCTTGCTTCCTGATCACAGGCCACAACTCACAAGAATGGATGGCAACCACCTGTGCTGCAGTGCTGGACCTCAAATTTTTTATACTGGTATCAAAGGAACGATTACTAGACTACTAGTTCTTTGGTCAAAATATATTTAATACGAAAGACGGTACTCTCTTCTTCTAAAAATAAGTGTCATTTTTAATTTTTAGATATTAATGTTGACTCTTCATCTTATACAAAATTTATGAAAATACATAAATAAATAAATTATACTCAAAGTATTTCTAACAATAAAATAATTTATAAAAATAATATTTTTTTATAAAATTTTGAAAAAAGAGGAATGATTAAATATGATTTCTATAAAAAAATAACACGTAATCTGAGATGAAGTATTATTTTTAGTTGACACATTTGGAGCATCGGATCATCGCAAACGGATGGCTGTTCCATCGTAGTCCCGTCTCAACACAGCCCGTCTCGAATTTTTTATTAATAACATTATAAAAAGGAAAATTTGTGTACACAACGCCATCTTTATGCTAGTTGATCACACCGTTCGACTGAATTTTGTCTGCAAGACATTACAATTTTAAGCATTTGTCTTCTCCTAGCCAGATGTTGCGCTGGGACTCCGGCAGGCGCAGACGGGCAAGCTTCCAGTCGAGGCTCGATCATCTCCAATCACTCATTGACGAGCACGACTTAGAGCTATCGTCATGCATGCTCGCTTTAGTCAACTGAATCCTCGTAGAAAAAAAATAATCCTTGAAGAACACCGGGCAGTGTGGTCATTTTACCGTAGAATATCCTTGAAATATTCTCTGTGATGTCCTATAGATAAATATTCGAAATCGCAGTGTCTACAGATAAAATTCAATCAGACGGTGTGATTCAGACCAACTGCCACAAATACGGTATACTGTAGACAAATCTCTCTTATAAAAAATAGCAAACCGAAGGATTTTTTATGAAAATAGCATCAACTCGCCTCTAAGGGCTCTTTGAAATGCATGATTTTCAACGGAATGGTATATAAATTTTACAGGAATCGATTTAATTTTTTTAAAAATGGAAAAAATATTTTTTTCTCTATTCCAAAGATCTAGAAGTAGACATAGGGGGCAGTGTTAATCTGTGGCTGTGTACACATGACAGCATAGGGACATTAGTATATGCAGTAGGTGAGATGTCCCTATTGTCCATTATGAGGACGACTGAGATGTTTTTTTTAAGAAAAAGACTAACTCTATAGTTTTAAAAATTCATAAATATTAATGTTACTAATAAAAAAACTCAATCAGTTTCTCTCGTCGGGACGAGCTGGCATTCGCTCTTATTAGTGTATCCCACCCTCCTACCATCCAGGTGCGGAGGGTCATTGGACCCAGCCCCCCACCCCCCCTGGTTTGGAAAAATTGCGAAGTTTATTCAATGGTGTCAATGGTGTAAAATTATTAGTCATAATTTAAATTTCACTAATGATAAACTGAATAATAACAAAATTTTATACATTTGAACAAATTTTTTAAATAAGACGAATGGTAAAAATTAAAGTTAGAAGTCAATGGTGTCAATAATTTAAAACTGGATGGAGTAATTAGAGTCCTTCCCTAGTCGACTATTGTCCAGTAGGCTCAAAGCTGCCTAGTCCTTCATTAGTGCTACCCAAACTCTAATTTGTTATCCATGCCAAATTTATTAATCTCAGGGATTCTACATGAGTTGCTGGTTACATTGTTATGAGGCAATTACTAGCAAACTACTTCACTTATAAACTTAGTATAGTTAGGGCATCCCCAATGGGCCATTAATTGTAGTTTCTATCCTTCTTAACTCTCATGACACATCAGCATTTTTCTTATGTGGCAAAGAAATTGATGAAAAAAAAGTGAAAGATGAAGAAACCATTTCTACAACAAAGAACCACCTCTTCACTAATATCAAGGCACTAAGAACAAAAAAAAATGCATTGGAAGGACTCTACTTAGTTTTTATAGCATAATTTTCTCTTTGAAAATATATAAAAAATCATTAAAGTTTAATCTGTATAGAAACTACGCATTAGAAAGAATAGTGTCTAAAATATAATTTATTACTTTTAGAAACTAACTCTAAAAACTTGCATTGGGAGTGCCCTTAGCAGCACTGAGTTCTCCTGCCCCTCCCCCCCCTTAATACCGGGCCACGCTCCATTACCATTGGTGGACCTAGCCCAACTGCTGTTTCCTGACGTCGCGAGGTGACCGCTGCTCCGCTACCAAAAAATTGCTGATCTCAGGTTCAATTTCGAACATTTTAGGCCCCCTGAACTCAAGATTTTTTTTTCTGTTTTTTATAGTTTTCTTATGAAATTTAATTGATTTTTTGTGAAATTTCTATGTGATTCTTGTGAAATTCCTGCGTCTCACATAGGATCTTAGTTCACTGTTTAACTTTTAACATTATGTTTACCCATTTCTCTTATTTAAAAAATAGTTAAAAATGTAAAATTACAAGTCATGATTGAAAGAATTTTAATAGTAAAGTAAATTATAATAAAATATATAGTACCTACTCCCTCCGTCCCACCCAAAGTGATGTTTTGGACTTGAAATTTTGTCCCGCTGCAAGCGTCGTTCTCGGATTCCAACGCACTCCGAAGAGTTGCTGCCGCCTAGTAAATGTACTGCTGCACACCCACCCAATCCTCCCCTCGGCGGCCGGCATCGCAACCACCCGGCGCAAGCTCCCCATCGCGAGATCCACCTCCCCCACCCACCCTCCACCCCTTGTCCCGACGAGATCCGCGTCCCACACCCGTCCTTCACCCCCCTCTCAGCCCCGGCAATGAAGCGACTTGTCGGCGTGGTCGCCCAGCGAGATCCCGACGAAGAAACGGCAGCCTGCTCGACGAGGAGCCCAAACAGGAACGGCGGCTCCAGATCTTGGCATCTTGGAGGTGGAGTGGCATCGCGGTGGCAGAGCCCCGAAGAGGAGCAGCGGCCTGCTCGATGGCGCGTTGATGATGGCCTGCCGAGCTCCCCTCCCGCGATGAGCTCCGACGTGAAAGAGCATCTAGGCCCCCTAGTAGGTTTTGATGGATGATAACGAACCATTCAAAGAGTGCAATGACAGCCGGGAAGTTTCAAAAAGAAGAAAAGAATATTGAAAGAAAAAGAAGACCCCAAGTTTCTTGGATCAAGTCACGGAGCCTTTTCTCATAGAAGAATATTAGATTTTATCATTTTTGAGTCTAGGTATGCCGTACTATCAAGAGGGCTCAAATTGAGGTCTCAAAGTGCAAAAAATACTCAAATCTTGACCTAACCCGAGACTCCTTACCGGAGTATCCGGCACATTGCCCGAGTCTCCGGTAAGGCTTACTGGCTTTACCCAAGAAGGCTCACCGGCGTGTCCGGCAAAGTGCCAGAGACTCCGGTGACCTAGCAGCCCGCACCTGAGAAGGCTCACCAGAGTATCCGGCACGGTGTCAGAGACTCCAGTGGCTCAAGCTATGCCAACCCGAGAGGAGTATTCGGTCAGTCACAATGTGGTTCAACGGCTACTTTTTGGAGCCTGGATTTTATACCCCCTCAGTCCTTTTTGAGAGGGCTAACGACTCACTCTTGAACACACACTTTTGAGCTAAAAAACACTCTCCCACTCCCTTCTAAGGCCTAAGCTTGCAAGATTTGAACTAGGGATTGTGAGAAAAGTGCTTCCACTCCTATTGAGCATTTGCGGCACCATCGAGCTTCGATTCGAGTTTGTTACTCTCGGAGCTTTTGCTTCTAGATGGCTATGCGTGCCCGGGAGCTTCCAACTTGTGTAGTGACGCCTCGAAAAGTTTGTTCACTCTTTCCCGAAAAGTATTTGCTAGTGGAGAACTCAACCTCACCTTTGTGGTTGGTTGAGTGAGAGAAATGATGGAGTGAGATTTGGTTCTTTGTGAACCTCTCAACAGAGACGTAGAGTTCCTTCGTGGACTCGAACTTCAGAGTAAAATCTTATGTCTCCTTGTGCACTTTTCATTCTTGCAAGTTCATATTGTTTTTGTTGTTCATATTCATAGATTTGCTTTGATCTACTTGCTCATTAGTCTCTAACTTGTTTAATTGCTTAGATCTACTTCCTATATCATATTCTAGTCTTTTGATTCAAGTGGAATTTGCTAGAACTTGCTAAAACTTGCTTAGATTCAAATTTCGTCCAAAGTGCATGTTTGACCGGAGTGTCTGGCAAGTAACCGGACAGTCCGGTGACCGAAGTATCCGGCACATTACCAGAGACTCCCGTGGTTTGACAGTTTGTTGAGTTTGGTTTTTCAGAAATTATTTTAAGTTGCCTATTCACCCCCTTCTAGGCAACTTTCAATTAGTATCAGAGCCAAACTCTCCGAATCGAGTATAACCGCTTGGAAGACGATGATGGGTTTAAGGGAATCAAGCCAAACGAGCGAAAAATTAAGCGAAGAGATTGAACACTCTTCTTCAAGTGAGAGTAATGCGAAATTCTTCTCACTCCTCAGGAGGAAGGCCAAAGAGGCGAAGAAGAAAAAGAAGAAGGGAGTTAAAAAGGACTATTCTAAGACCCGTTTCAATTTTTCTCACCATAATTCTAACACAAACTTCTTGTCATTACCCATTGGTAAACCAACTCAATTTGATGGGGTGAGCTATACCAAGTGGAGGCACAATATGAAGTATCACCTATTTTCGCTCCACCCGAGCATTTTGGATATTGTTTGTACAGGTGTTGAATATCCGGATAGTGATGACGATGAAGAACTCACTCCGAAACAAGAACAAGATCTCCACCGAAATGCTCAAGCAGTGACGGTTCTTCTCTCATCGCTCAATCAAGAAGAGTTCAACAAGGTTGATGGGTTGAACTCGACAAAGGAGATTTGGGATACTCTTCGAGTTGCTCATGAAGGCACCAAAACCATATGATTGAGGGAGAATTGAGAAGATTTGTGATGGAAGACAATGAGACTCCTTAAGAGATGTACAACCAGCTCAAGATTCTCGTCAACAAGATTAGAGCCTATGGAAGCAAGAATTGAAGTGATCGTGAGGTTGTCAAGAAGATGATTAGGGCTTACACGGTTAGGAACACAATCTTATGTACACTAATTCGTGAAAGCCCTAACTACAAGAAGATGACCCTCGATGAAGTGCTTAGAAAGATTATCAACCATAAGATGATAGAGAAGGAAGCCCAATATGTAAAGAGTTTGTCAAAGGGCACCTCAAGCTCAAATAATCAAGACATAGCACTAAAGACTAGCAAGAAGAGCAAAGGTAAGAAAATAGTTGAAGAGAGCTCAAGTGATGAAGATGAAAGCTCCGACCTTGGCGATGAAGACATGGCTTTCTTTGTCAAGAGATTCAAGAAGTTCTTGAGAAAGGAGCGCAATTACCGTGATGACAAGAGAAAATAAAAGCCCAAGACAAAAGGTAAAAGAGTTTGCTACAATTGTGGGAAGTATAGATACTTTATTGCTAATTGCCCACATGAGAAGAAAGAAGTAAATGATGGCAAGAAGAAGAAGAAGTACCTAAATAAGGAAAAAAAATTCAAAAAAGAAGTACACCAGTGAAGCCCATCTAGGAATGGAATGGGACTCAAATGAGGAGAGTTCCGATTCGAATGATGAAGGCATTGCTACATTTATCATCAAAGAATTTTCATCAGGCAAGTCTCTCTTCACCAACCTCAACAAGAGCAAGAGCACAATTCACACATGCTTGATAGCAAAGGAGGGTAGCGTAAGGTAAAAACCAAATCTAACCTCACTCATAAATATGTTAGTAGTGATGAGGAATTAGAAAGTGAGAGTGACGGTGAGGCCTTGCTTAAAGGCTTAAGTAAAAATGCTATCACTAAAATAAAAATGCTTATGGATCAAATAATTGAGAGGGATGAGATTCTTGAGAATTTAGAAAACTTGCTCATTCTTGAAAAGAAGAGAAACCTTGAGCTTGAGAATCTCCTAACTCTAGAAAAGAATAAAAATAAAGAGTTAGATCACAACTTGCTTCATGCAAGAAGACTTGTAAAAGTCTTGAGAGTTCAAGTGGTGCTCTTCAAAGAGACTATGATGCCTTGAAAAAGGCCCATAAAGACCTTGAAGTGCAATTTGATACTCTTCGGCCTAACTCTAAACCTAAAGATGCACTTAACTCAACTAAAACTTTCAAACATTGTGCTAGATGTAAGAATATTGATCTGAAGCTTGTGCTACTAATGTCAAATTGATTCATGACTTGAAAGATCAAGTGAAAACTTTGAAATGGCAAGTTCATCAGAAGAAGCAAAAGCTTGACGGTAAGAAGGTTGAATATGCAAAAAGTGCATATTTGAACACAAAGCGCCCTCATGTCAAGGACGGTATTGGCTATGTTCATGGTGGAAAGCAAAATGCAAGAGAATTCAAGAATGGCCAAGAGTTCTTAAAATTCACAAAGGAGGGAATCTATCAAAAGAAGCAAGCCAAGACCAAAGTCACTGTTGACGTCGAAAAGATCCAGATCAACGCACCGAGAGCACTAAGTCGTGCAGGTCGCAACGGACCGGATCGACGAGGTCGCCTTCGATCAGTTCGGAGAGAGATAGGTATCATGATTTCACCGTGAAAGGCGGCTACGTTTACGGGCAAACCTGCAAAGTGGTAGACAACGCGTTTTCATGGCGAAGAACGACTAGTTTACGAGCAAACTAGCAAAGGCCGTCGAATCTCCCGCCCGGGAGGGACCCCGTCTGGGCGTGAGCGTCGCCGGACGTGTCTTAGGTTGGCCGGCAGGCCCTAGGACATCAACTATAGCCGTGGAGACCGTGGATGAACAGTATAGAGGGTTTGGAAGAGGAATAGAGTTTGGAGAGGTAAAAAGTAAAGGGGTAATTGATAGAATGGATTGGGTTGCCTCCTCAATCGGCCTTAGGCCTCTTTATATAGAGGTGGGGTGGTCTTACCCCGTGGAGCCATGGATCTCCTTGATTAGAAAACAAATTAGCTCCGATTTGGTGTAAAAACTACAAAAAACAGACTTCGGGTACCGGACACTCCGGCACATTGTCGGAGACTCCGATGGGCAAAATTCCGCGTCCAGAGAGGGCTTATCGGACATTCCGGTACTGTACCGGACATTCTGGTACCGGATGCTCCGGCATTTTGCTGGACACTCCGGTAGCGGCTCGGACGTTTTTTGTTAACGCTGTAATTTTATCGTCCGGTCTCCAAATTAGACGATCCATATATCCGTTTTGATCGTCTCGGCGAGGGCTGCATCATGGAATCTTCAAATCATGGATTTGGCTTCATCTTCATGTCTCTTTAAGCACTTCTTTCTTTTTCTATTGGAATTTAGCCAAACTTTTCAAACATATCTTCCATGTCCTGAAAAACATGTTGGAAAATAATTCTTGCGAAACAATCATTATCAGATGTATTCGATCTACCAAACTGGAGCATCCGGTTCGAGAAACCAAAACTTTCGGTCTTTTCAAGATGCAAATTTTGGGTGTCAACACATGCCCCCATTTTTTGGCAAAGCTAGCGTGCCAAAAAATATTCTTGTTACCCAAAATTGCTCAAGTATGATGATAAACAAGATATCGATTATCTAGAACCGATATAAAAAACTAATCAAGTAGCCAAAATAATATTTTTTCAATTGTAGCAATGCGTTAGATCGTATTAACTAAATATTTCCGCTATTGAATCATTGAAGTTCAATCTATAGTCCGGTATTACACCAGATGGTCCGGTGCGCAAAACACCCGAACTCGAGAGGGCTTGCCAGATAGTCCGGCAAATCACCGGACACTCCAGTGGCCGGACATTCTGATCATGCACCGGACAGTCTGATGTGCAAAGCACCTGAACACGAGAGGGCTTGCCGGATACTCCGGTATTATACCAGATACAACGATAACCGGACATTCCGGTCCTGCACCGGACAATCCAGTGTGCAATACACCTGAACCCGAGAGGACTTATCAGATACTCAGGTCACCGGATATTCCGGTCCTTCACCGAATAGTTCGGTGTACAAAGCACCTGAACCCGAGAGGGCTTGCCGGACAGTCCGGTCACCACGCCGGATAGTCTGGTGAGCAAAATGCCCCAAACCCGAGAGGACTTGCCGAACACTCCGGCATTATACCGGACACTCTAGTGACTGCAGATTCTACCCAGAGTGATAACCAAATCATCCATTGGCCTTGTTTTCTCGCAAGATAACATTCATATTCTTGGCCAAACGAGACTAAGCATTTCACAACATATTTGACAAGCATGACAAATATTTCTATTGTAGCATCTTCTTTCTTACATTTCACTTAGCGGCTTTGCCCCTCGAGTGTTGAAGTTATTAGCAGCTCAACAATGGTTGGTTACAATTCATCGGCTATTGAAGTCTCATGCTCTTCTACCCATGTCAAAACTATATTGTTTTGCATTTAAGCACGCTCATTAAATTCTTCAATATTCGGCAATAAAACTTAAAGCTCATAAAATTCTTATATGCCGAACTTTGAACTTCCTTTGAAATATCGATCTAGAATTACATAGGCAATGACTAAAAAGACTATCCAGAACTTTGATTCGGCTCTATCCAAGTTTGAAACAAAAATAGCCGAATTATCACTTTCTAAGTCAAAACTGAACCTCCCTGATTGCCAAACTGGGACTTCCGGTTCTTCAGGATTTTAGCGTTGGCAATTTCGAGAATCGGTCATTTGATAACTAAAAATTAAGTTTCATCGGCATTGCAACCGGATACTCATCATGCCAAATACTTAGCTACAAGCACTATGTGCCTAAATGCTTAACAACACCAAATTCATGATATAAGATTTAGCATCTAGGCATATATCAATGTAAGCACTATGATCCATCCTTCATATAATTTATATGACCGAAATAGACTCCAAGAAGTAATACAAATGCCATATATATAGTTATTAATTTCAACAATTGTATGATCATTTGAACATAACCCTTCATAGCATGAGCAATATTTGTACTCCCAAGGATTAAAATAAGACCAAAAATGATGAGAGTAAACATATGAAGATGGCTCCAACCCATACGCATTGGTGACATGGACAATTAATCAAGATGAAGAAATGACCAATAATCTTGATGATCGGGCACATACCTTAATTGTTTCTTAGCACTTCTTTTTTCTACTATCTTCTTTGCACCCATCACTTGATCACCATGATTGTCACGTTCTTGCGAATTCTCTTTGCGAATCCATACCATGCCTTTCTCTTTCAACTCTTCCGCACTAAGTTTTTGCAATTCCTTTATTTGCCAATTTGAGAAACCGAGTGGACCTCTCGGTTTTGTTTTTGTCTTGGAAATTGGCAATTCTAAATCGCTCTTGGACACCTCCAACTTCTTTAGTTCAGATTTGGCATCAAGAATATCAACACTTGGTTGCTTCATCTTTTTGCCATTAATAGCCGAAGCTTTCAAAGCATGAATCGGCTTTCCTTCACTTAAATTCAGATCTGAACTTTTATCCTTATGGCCATCCTTTTTGACACGATAAACTCGTCGGACCACCTTTCTCTTCTCTTGATCTATTGACCGATTCTTCTTATCGAAACAGTCTCTCGTGTGGGGTTGTCTTCTTGTATTTATATTTTGCTTAGGATAGAATTGAAGTTGAATCCATGAACCATACCACTCCCATGATGAATAAGGATGAAAACCTACAGTAGGTGATTCATATGGCATCGGCATAATCGACGTGAAAGAAAGATATGGAGCCTTTGAAAAAACTTTTTTTCTTTGCCGATTCCAATCCTCGTGTTTGTATTTTGGAGGCACTCTTGACTGCTTGGGGTAGTTTGGCTTAGAAGCACTCCTCGCATCTCTTTCTCTTACATATTTAGCCAAAAGCTCTTCAAATGTAAGCTTTAACTTTCTACCCTCATGTTTGTCATGGAATTTACCTCTTTCAATCTTTTTTAAATTGATTCTTGGATTTTTGCTCATTTCATTGACTCTATGAAAATTGGAAGTTCTGATTTGGTAAACCGGTCGTTCTGATTTTTTAGCTTTGCTAAGTTTGGCCGATTTGAAGTTAATCGGTCATGAGCAAGCTTAAAAACCTTTTGTTGCCCCCCAGTGTACGATGGATCTTCATCAACCTCTTTAAAATCGTTGCTTTTAACAATATTATCATGAATCTCATCGGCAACTACATTTTTTCGTCAGAGGGCTTTAAACTATTTTTACCAAGAATCAACTCGTTGTTTTTAGATGAATCGGCCCGTGACCGATTTGATAATCTTTTACTATCAAGACCAATTGAATCCAACTTGTTATTCTTATGTGTTTCTCCAAAACTCAATCGACCTTCATCAATGGCCAATTGGACTTTCTGACAGAATATATTGCAATTCCTAGTACTATGATCAAAAGAATTATGCCACTTGCAATATGCTTGTTTCTCTATATCTTGCAGTGATGAAATGACTTTGTGATCTATGATCCTAAGACAATTATTCTCTAGCAAGCTATCAAATAGGTCATCACACAAAGTTAAATCAAAACTGTACTTTATTTTCTTTAGCCGATTCTTTTGAGGAGAGGCTTTAATGTTGAGCAAACGAATGGCTCAGATTTCTAATTTACCCATTCGGCTACGCATCTACTTGTGTTTTCGTTTCCGGATGCTTTAGAATTTATTACCACACTGGCATCGGTTTTTGCAACATTGGTAAATCTTGATTTTGTTCTTTTAAAACCCGAATGGCCATAAGTTAGATAACAACTTGGGCAATGATGAAGTTGAGACTTTGAATGCTAAAATATTACTGTTATCGGCCTTTCTAATTTTTACGATGCATGGATCGACACTATGTGAAGACTCTTTGTTGCTAACAATTAAATTACCCTCCTTAATCGATCTCTTAGCATTATTTTCTATGGTAGTTCTAATGCATGTATTAACTGAAAATTTATGATCTAATTGGAAATTAAGTAAAGTACTTGTAAAGCATACCTTATCAAATGTGTAGGAGAGACGTGGAACCTTGATATGAATTGAACTGTGGTATGGCAACGCCTTCATTTTCCATTCGTCTCTATCTCCATGCTCTCGTTTATGCTCTTTGCTAATCGAACCTTGTTCGGTTACGGGTTGAGGTCGATGAGTAATGGAATAATCACTTGAAAAACATATGACCTCTTTAGAAAAATTAAACATAGCTACCTTTTTACATTTGATATCCTTATGTGTAGCTGTGTTTGTTTCATCGATCTCGCTTGTAACCAATAATTCAGTAACAATCGCTTTTTATTTGCACGACTCCTAATTCTTGCGAGAAACTCTGCAAAATCCGCATCTAATTTCTTCTTTATACTCGAAAATGCATCTAGAGGGAACATAGGAGCCATTGTTGAATTTTCACCCATTCGGCCATGATCATTATTTGCACTTAAAACCGAATTAGTGGGTGAAGTATATGCAAGCGTGGCATGTGGAGGTATGTGGATGCTTGCTAAATTTTTATTAATTCGGCTACAATTTTCAGTAGCATGAGGAGCCGAATTATGACCATTAAGATTTGAGTATAGTGTTGAATTTGTAGGTATAACCTTCACTCTATTAATATGCGAGGCATCATATGGCACTTGAGAACAATTAGATGAAAGATATGAACTAGCAAGGCCATATGTGTCATGTATCGGCACATTATATGAAGCTATCATAGTGCAATTGGTGCCGATGCACTGAAAGAAGAAACACCATATTGGGTATTCATAAAATTATTGGTATGTGGTGTTTCATAAAACTTAGCCGAACCCATGATGTTGGCCTGACCTTGAAAACTACCCATGTGCATATGAGCTTGCCCCATTGCCGATGCATGAGGATATGTGTATTGAATGTTGCTAGTAGAATCTTAACTTAGAGCAAATGTATCATGAACAATGGGTCTATGCATATATTCAGAATAATGATTCGAATAGTTAAGACCATCATTAATATAATGTCTTGTCGATGCAATATGCTCACTATAATATCTAGCAACACCAACATGAGAATTTGTGGTGCTTGCAAAATGACTATTAAGGGTTTCTATTGGATTTGCATATTCTACCTTAGATCATCGTAGCGGTATGAACAGCCCGTCATGTACTCTATTCTTGTCTTGATCAAACCGCAAGAATACGGTGACTTTGACTCTTTCTTCTCTTTATTCTTGGCCCTTACAAGTAGAATTTGCAACAAGAATAAGAACAACCGCAAATAGATGCAATCGGTCCAAAGAGACCAGACGCGATAGTTATGGCGAATCACAAAGATGGATCAATTAAAGAAAAGGCTAGGTTAGAAAAATTCAGTCACTACGATGAAAACCGAATAATCGTCCCCAGCGGAGTCGCCAAAAAAATGTGTTGACGCCGAAAAGATCTGGATCAACGCATCGAGAGCACTAGGTCGTGCAGGTCGCAACGGACCGGATCGGCGAGGTCGCCTTCGATCGGTTCACAGAGAGATAGGTATCAAGATTTCGCTGTGAAAGACGGCTAGGTTTACGGGCAAACCTGCAAAGTGGTAGACAACGCGCTTGCGTGGCGAAGAACGACTAGTTTACGAGCAAACTAGCAAAGGCCCCCGCCCGGGAGGGACCCCGTCTGGGCGTGAGCGTCGCCGGACGTGCCCTAGGTCGGCCGACAGGCCCTAGAGCGTCATCTATGGTCGTGAAGACCGGTGGATGAATAGCATAGAGGCTTTGGAAGAGGATTAGGGTTTGAAGAGGTAAAAAGTAAAGGGGCAATTGGTAAGATCGATTGGGTTGCCTCCTCAATCGGCCTTAGGCCTTTTTATATAGGGGTGGGGTGGTCTTACCCCGTGGAGCCACGGATCTTCTTAATTAGGAAACAAATTAGCTCCGATTTAGTGTAAAAACTACCAAGAATAGACTTTAGGTACCGGACACTCCAGCACATTGCCGAAGACTCCGGTGGGCAATATTCCGCGTCCAGAGAGTGCTTATCGGATATTCCGGTACTGTACCGGACATACTTCAGCATTTTGCCAGACACTCCGGTGGCGCCTCAAACGTTTTTTGTTAACTCCGTAATTTTCTCATCTGGTCTCTAAATTAGGCATATACCCGTTTCGATCGTCTCGGTGAGGGCTGCGTCATAGAATCTTCCAATCATGGATTTGGCTTCATCTTCATGTCTTTTTAAGCACTTCTTTCCTTTTTTTAGTGGAATTTAGCCAAACTCTTCGAAAATATCTTCCATGTCCTGAAAAACATGTTGAAAAATAATTCTTGCGAAACAATCATTATCAGATATATTCGGTCTACCAAACTAGAGCATCTGATTCAGGAAACCAGAACTTTCGGTTTTTCCAAGACTCAAATTTTGGGTGTCAACAGTCACTAATGATCTTTCTAAGTTTCATGATCGTTGTGCTAATGCTTCTCATAATATGCCCATGCTATTTCAAACTTTTGTTGCATCATATGTTCTCATGAAAAACAAGCATGATAGAATTGTTACTAAGTATGTTGGGCCACGTAACAAGAACTCAAAAGCTTGTGTGTGGGTGCATAAGACTCTCGTGGCTAATGTGAAAGGACCCAAACAAATTTGGATACCTAAAAACAAGGGTTAACTTGTTTTGTAGGTGTACTCCTCCGGTGGATCAAGTTGGGTGCTAGATAATGGATACACCAATCATATGACCGGAGAGAAAAGGATGTTCACCTTCTACTAAGAGAATGAAGATTCAATGGAGAGCATCACTTTTGGTGATAATGGACAAAGAAGAGTGCGTGGTTATGGTAAAATTGCTATCACAACCGAGCATTATATTTCTAATGTATTACTTGTTGATTCCTTGGACTACAATTTGTTGTCTATTTCACAATTTTATGAGATGGGCTATAATTGTTTGTTTACTAATGAGGGTGTGACGGTCTTTAGAAGGAGGATGACTCAATTGCCTTTAAAGGTGTGTTAAAGAGAAATCTTTATCTCGTTGACTTTCCAATGGATAAGGCTCAACTTGACACATGTTTAATCATAAAGTCCAATATGGGTTGGTTGTGCCATCGTAGGCTAGCCCATGTTGGAATGAGGAATCTTAATAAGCTCCTAAAAGACGGTCACATCTTAGGACTAACCAATGTTGTGTTTGAGAAAGATAAGCCATGTGGAGCATGTCAAGCCAGAAAACAAGTTGAAGCGCCACATCCCGCCAAGAATATTATGACAACAACAAGACCATTGGAATTGCTTCATATGGATCTCTTTGGTCCAATACCCTACATAAGCATTGGCGGTATCAAATATGGTCTTGTAATTGTTGATAATTATTCTCGTTTAACTTGGGTGTTCTTTTTGCATGATAAGAGTGAAACTCAAAGAAAACTCAAGAAGTTCTTGAGAAGAGCTCAAAATGAATTCGGCTTAAGAGTAAAGAAGATAAGAAGTGACAATGAAAGTGAATTCAAAAACACTCAAGTGGAGGAGTATCTTGATGAAGAACATCAAGCATGAGTTTTCGGCACCCTACTCCCCTCAATAAATCAGAGCTGCCGAAAGGAAGAACCGTATACTCATAGAGATGAAACATTTGCCCCCGTAGCTAGAATTGAGTCAATTCGTATATTACTTACCTATGCTACTCACTATGATTTCAAGCTATATCAAATAGACTTGAAAAGTGCATTCCTCAACGGGCCAATCAAAGAAGAAGTGTACGTGGAGCAACCACCGGGCTTTGAGGATGATGAGTATCCTAACCACGTTTATAAACTCCGTAAGACGCTCTATGGGCTTAAGCAAGCTCTTAGAGCATGGTATGAATGCCTTAGGAACTTTCTCATTGAAAGTGGTTTTACAATTAGAAAAGCCGATTCCACCTTTTTCACTAAAAGAGTTGATAATAATTTATTTGTGTGCCAAATATATGTCGATGACATAATATTTGGTTCTACTAACAAAACTTTTTGTGATGAGTTTAGAAATGACATGACGAAAAGATTTGAGATGTCAATGATGGGAGAGTTGACATTCTTCCTCGGCTTTCAAGTGAAACAACTCAAGAAAGAGACATTCATATGTCAAACCAAATATACCTAGGACATTCTCAAGAAATTCAAGATGACGGATGCTAAACCTATCAAAACTCCCATGGGAACAAATGGCCATTTTGATCTTGACTTCGGTAGAAAAGCGGTGGATCAAAAGGTATATCGCTTCATGATTGGATACTTACTTTACCTTTGTGCATCTAGGCCTGATATCATGCTTAGTGTGTGTATGTGTGCAAGATTTCAAGCCGCTACAAAGGAGTGCCATTTAAAGACCATTAAGAGAATCTTAAGATATTTAGTTCACACACCAAACCTACGGCTTTGGTATCCAAAGGGTTCCACTTTTAATCTCATTGGATATTCTGATGCGGATTATGTCGGAAGCAAAGTAGATAGGAAGAGCGCATCGAGGACTTGCCAATTTTTGAAAAGATCTATTGTATCTTGGTCCTCTAAGAAACAAAACTCCGTTACCCTATCCACCGCCGAAGCCGAGTACATAGCTGCGGGTAGCTGTTGCGCCCAATTGCTATGGATGAGCCAAACCCTTAAGGACTTTAGTAACTTTGAGAACAAAGTCCCTCTCCAATGTGACAATGAGAGTGCCATCAAGATTGGTAATAATCTTAGTGATCATAACTGCATAAAGCACATAGACATCCGACACTATTTCTTGAGAGATCATACACTAAAGGAGGATATAGAGATATTCTATGTACCCACAAAAGACCAATTGACCGATATTTTCACCAAGTCCCTAGATGAGAAACGTTTTTGTGAGCTTAGGAGTGAGCTTAATATCATTGATTCTCGAAATGTGGCTTGAAATAATGCACATCTGATTGTTGTTTTCTATTTGCTTGTGAAACAAAAGATCTTGTGAAAATGTTGAGTGATTTTCAAAGTATTTTATCATTCTTGATCTTAGGACCAACTTTGTTGTAAAGTGATCATTGCCTTGATTGTTGATTGTTGCTGATCACTTTATGATAAAGTATTTATATATATATATTAGCCTATTCTTGCAAAATCTCCAAAGTTCTATCCAAAATTTCAAAGATTTCTTCAAATTTTCTACTGCTGTCCAGAGAAGGCTCACTAGACTATCCGGCACTTTGCCGGAGTGTTCGGTGCTTCCTGCGATTGAACCTGAAACGGCCTACCGGAGACTCTGGCACTTTGCTGGAGTGTCCGGTGGTCTGAAGATATTTAAACCTATGCGGGTCCCACATTCAACGTTCATCTCTCCATTCGTCTCTAACAACCACCCGTGCCCTCTCTCACCCCAAAATCATCGCCACTTCAAATCCTTCGGATCGGGTCGAGTCCTCGCAAAGGATTGATCCCCAAGACTCTTTGAGGCTTCCTTTCGCATTTCCCGTCGTTTTCCCCGTCGGATCGAGGCTCAAACGAGGTATTTCATTCAAAATCCAATTTTTCCCGATCTCTCTCCGTATGCCATTTTAGGGGATTTCCTTCGATGAATCATCATCTTTTGATGTATCCTTGTTATGCCAAAAGTTTGGCTGCAATGCCTCAGATGATTAGAGAGATCTCATCGATTCTTGCCAAGAACACGAGGGACCGGAGTGTCCGGCAACTTGTCAAGGGTGCGATGGACCGGAGTGTTCGGCACTTTGTCGGAGACTCTGCTTACCGGACTATCCGGCATGTTATCAGAGACTCTGGTTCATCAGTGATTTTGTGCAATCTTTCATACTTCTTTGTCCTATCTTGTCATTGATCTTAGTGGTTCTTCTACTCACTTGTTGACAAATGGTTCGTGAAAGGAGAGCTCACTCTCAAAATGAGCCGGAGAATGAGAGCGAGCATGAGGAGGATCGCCCCAAGCGCAAACTGAAGGTTACGGGTTCCAAGAAGCAACCTTGAAAGGACCAAGGCATTGTCATTCGAGATGTTGCTTCTGGTACCACTTTGCCATCAAGGAGAAGTACCGGAGGAGGTCCTGGCAAGGGCAAGGGAGTTGCTAGTGGACAAGACACTACTTTTGATGATCAGTTTGCTCCCCGTCCCTTAAGTACCAAGGTTCACTACACAGTGACAGATTCTAAGTTTGAGAATCGAGAACGTTTTAAGCATCCCATGAAGCCTATCAACTACACAAAGAGCTCTCATGACTTAATTACCAAGAGGTACACCAATCCTTATTCCATGGAGAGACAGTCTGGATGTGCTGATCACACGTTTCACAACCTCTTTCACATGGATTGGTACAAGTATGTGATTGTGGATAAGAAGGTCAGAACAACTCCTGTGAAGTGGATAGACTGGAGTTATATGAGTGCAGCCGAGGATCCTATATTTGATCAGATTATTGAGGCTTGTGAGCGGAAGGGCTGCAAGGACATCATGGGGCTTAAGCAAGATTGGTGTGACGAGATAATTGCTCAGTTCTACACTACTCTCTGGATTGATAGGGATGGAGATGAGCATATTCTCCACTGGGCTCTAGAGGGCAACCGCTACTAAGTCTTCTACTCACAGTTTGCTGCTTATCTTAGTTTTGGTCAAGAGGACTTGAGGGAGCACAAGATTCATTCTGAGCGAGTTCTTCTTGATGGGGAGATAGCCTTTCTCTATGATGAAAGGCTTAAACCCGTCAGTCTCGGGAAGGTGCACGGGATGACACCTTTCTTCAAATCTCAATTCCTTGTTCCGTGTCACCTTGTGCCCTCAGTCTGGAGATGCCTCGAGTGTTATGCAGATGGCAAGGAACTTGCTCTACTGGATGCAAGACATAGATGTCACTCGAGGGGGTTTTAGTGTTTTTGATTTCATCTTCCAAGAAATCATTATCACCTTTACCACACCGATCCAGAGCTGCAGCTATGCTCCCTACATCATATATATGATCCACTCTTTGCTCAATGGCCAACTTTACTGTGAGGTGAAGCACAATTCTTATCACATTCGGGCCACTGGGACATCCACTGGATCCACTTCTCGTGCAACAACTCCATCTTTTAGAGGTGATTCCTCTTCGCATGAGCCTTCCACACATCCTTCTCACGGTGCTTACAAGAAAAAGTACCATAAGTCGTCTTCTTCTTCCTTCATTGCTCGGGCTCTCAAGGCAGTCTTTAGCGTGTGTACTCACAACACTACCGAGATTAGAGAGCATCGCCGCAAGACCCGAGAGCAATTCCAAACTCTAGGGGCAAGACAAGATCGGATTGCCTCTCATCTTAACATCAACATTTCTCCTCTCCGCGAGTATCCAGATTTCCCTCCTCCTCCTATCTTTGATAATCCTTGAGATCCTCTTGCCTATGCTCAACGATTGATCTAAGAACATGAGCAAGAGGGTGGAGCCGAAGCAAGTGAGGAAGAAGATGAAGAGGACGTTGCAGTTGTCAAGGGGGAAAGTGAAGGAGAAGGCGATGAAGAAAAAGGTGATGATGAGGAAGGTGATGAAGATAGTGACGTCACACCTTGAGCTTCTCATTTTGTATTCTTTTTTTTTTTTGATGTGATGCCAAAGGGCGAGAAGTGTAACATCCCACAATTTTGAAACAAGTGAAGTCAAGTCAAGTTGGACAACTTTGATATTTGAAACCTGAGCTCAAGTAGGAAACAAATGAAGGCAAGTTAAAAAAAAATTCACATATTGAAGTTAAACTCGAATTTTAAAATGGAAGTTCAAAACTTTTCAAGGAAAAGATGTGAAATAAAATTCTTATTTGAAATGTATTATCAAGATTTTAGTTTAGAAAATTTTATAAAGTTTTATATAATAGTTTAAGGGGCCAAATAACTGTTTATTTCCAAACAGTTGACTTCCTTCCTGAATTTATAAAACTTTATTTATTCGAATTTGAACATGGCGCCAAAAGAAAAATTGTTCATTTTAAAAAGATGAACATGTTTGCAAAATTTCGTAAGAAATTGAGCTCGGAAAGCACATGTTTCAATGCAAAAACAGTGCAGTCTTTTGAATCAGCAGAAAATCAGAGAAATTGGGGAGGAAAAAAAAAGTTTGCTGGGCCCCGCTAGTCAGTGTCACCACCGACTTTCTTCTTTCCTGGGCGGCTCGTGCAGCACCAGAACGGCATGCGGTTTGACACGCAGCTGCCTGCTCGGGTGCCTTGCTGGAGCCACCGCTTGGTGTGGATAAACCTGAAGTTACTGCTCACTCTTACTCTCCTCCCCGGTTAAACTCATTTCCTCACTCTCTCTCTCGCTGTGAAACAGCACCAGCAGCAGCGTAGCTGCCATGGCTGCTCTTGCGTTGAGCTCGGCCTCCCCACATCCCTGCGCCACCTCCAACTCTCCCGCTCATTCACCAGCGGCGCCACTTCTTGCTCGAGCTTCCCTCCCCCTCGGCTCGCCTCTTCCCACTCTGAATCGACAGGACTTGGGATTTCCACCAAATCGAGCCCTTCGGACCTGCCGGCCATTCTCCGATCAAAATCCGGCGGACCTGGGTGGGGATACCTCGTTTTCTTTGGACCATTGTTTCTTATCTTCCTTGCGCACGACTAGAAACTCGAATTCCTGAAAATCATTGACCCTTTGCGCAGGATTTTCGAAGACGAGCTTGCCGGCCAACTGAAACCACACCACCCCTCTGGCGAGCTCCCTGCTGCAGCCCTCCTCGTCGACTTTCGTACCCACACCGGCCATCTACGCGTCGCACTGGAGCTGTAGGTGAATCCCGCGCCGCCGTTCGTCGACGGTACAGCCCACGCGACCTCGCCGGAGTCCGATTCCGGCTGCCGCTCGTCGACCCATCGATCTGGTGAGCGCTTCCCCTCAGCGTCCCCTTCCCTGAGTCCCCCATGTGCCGCTGGTCGCTGTGACGTTGAATCCCGGCAGTCTAGCCGCCGAGGACGCCGCCCCGGCGAAACCGCCGACGTGCACCACCGCAGGCCGCCCTGGCCGGTTGCCTGCCCCAGCTCGACCGGATCCTGTGCTGCCGAGCCTGGATCCGGCGCAGTAGAACTGTGTAGCCACCTGTGTGGCCTCGTCACCACATGAGCTCGATCCTGTGTGTCAACGCACGGATCCCGTGCAACATTTCTGTGGTTCCTTGTGTGGCCACATCCCAGCCGGCTGGAATTTTATTTAAATGGAAATCATTTATTAAATTGCCAAGAATTGGGTTCCAATTTCTAAAATTTGTAGAAATTTCATTCTAGCTCAAAAAATTGTGAAATAAATTTTGTTAGAATCCTCTCAACTAGAACTATATTCTGGAACTGACTAATTTCTATTTTATGCATTAAAATAATTTAATTAAATCAGATCATTCAATAAACAATAAAAATGCATTACTATTCTTTATCAGCATATAAAAATATTATAAAATTTACTTTTTGTTTATTTATTTAATATTTACTGGTTTGACAAAATATTATAATTTGTTTCGATAAAAATAATTTTATAAATAATTTATTCCTTGTATTTAAATCATTATAAATCTATTTGTTTCCAATAAATCCTGTAAAATCTTGAAAATTTTGAAAATAATTTCCTTTATATTATGAAAGCTTCAAAATTAGTTTTATGTCTTCAAGAACCATATTAAAAGAGTTTATAATCATATTTAACTACTTGCTTTCCAAATTCATGTATTGACTAAAAGAGTTTTAATTATAAAAATATAAAAAAACATCACTCTCATTGTATGCATATCATTTCATATAAGATCTAGGGAAAACAAGGAGGAGATCGGGGAATATTATCAGGAGATTCAGGAAACCTCGATCGACGCCGAATTCGTAGCTGAGGAATCTAACAGTGATCAAAGCCCAGGCAAGCCCCAGTGCATTATCCTGTTTTCAAATTATTTACTGTTATCACCTTAGATGGTTAGTTTGTAATGTGCACTAAGTGATAGGAGTTGATTAAAACCGTAGTTACATTATAGAATCTTATCTTGGGATAGTATTTTGGTACAGGTAACTCGATACAGAGCTAAGCTAATAGTTCTTTTAAACGGTAGAAGTCGAGTGAATAAGTTTTCACTCGCGAGCTATAGAATTGGTACGAGATGGATTATCTTATCATATAGAATAAATTGGAGACCGGACAGAGAAGTAGGTGATAACACGGCATGTGTCCATTGCGAATGCATGGCCAATGTGTTGTAGCTCTGTCTGTGTCGATTAAGGACCGTTCGTTGTCGGCTCTATTGAGCAAGTTTGAACAGTACTGATTACATACTGGCTTTATGGGCCCCAGAAAACTGATGTAGCCCAATGTGCGTAGTGACTGGACGTAACCGAACCTCTCTTCTGGAGATGATAAAAGGGAGAGCTTTGGGGCTAACATTGGATAGACCCGATGTGGTTATTACATGGAGGACCACCGCTCGAGAGAGGTGAGCATCGGACCAGCACTATGTATCATTGACGCGAAAGGTTGCCATGTATGGCTTTCGAGAAGCGTGTACATGTCGTGTAATCAGGTTTCTCCGGCTGAATGTAAATCGATTCGAATCGCTGCCGCTTACAGTAACGAGTACCACTTGTCTCTTTGAGTCACATCGTAGTAATGAGCTAATCAATATGAAATATGATTATATTTGATCTCTCAGAAACTTCTTGGCATTTTTGTATGATATAGTCTTAGTGCAAATTAAATTTATCTTTTTATAACTTAATATACCGCTAAATTATGAAAGTAAGGATTCACTCATAGTGTATTCTTTGCAAATAGCCAACCCTGATAAGTCAGCCTTCTCATTTTTAGGAGTCGGCTGTAGATAGCCATTTTGTCGGATAAGTCTTGCTGAGCGTTAGTTGCTCAGGGTTTTGTGGTTGTTGTTTTCTTTTACAGGTGCTTTCTCTTTTCCTTCTCAGTTCCAGTCAGAAGGAGCAACCCCTGAGGGTAGCTTCGTTTACTGGGAGCCTTGCTCGTCGCATTGAGTGTGTTGTCGCTAGTAGGTATATCGTATGGGCTCGATGTATCCTTTTGCTTAGTATTCAAGATGCCTTTACGTAATAGGTTTGTAGCTTTCGCACTTTGAAAAACTTGTGGTTTGTAAACTTAAATAACCAGTTTGTAATATATTTTATCGTGCTTGAGCTGTACTGTGGTCCTCGCTTCGTCGAGTGACATCCGATATGATCCTGAGGTCGATGGTTCGTATCTCTCGAGGTACGGGCTATCACAAGAAGACATCAATCATGTCATCTATCTTTATCTTCGGGCTTATATTATTGTAATTATGGATATATAAGACTTGTGTGAGTGTTAGTATAAGACTAAGTGTTTTGTGGTTTTTAATAACTCTTTTCGTGCTCCATTTGTGAGATTTGATTATTATATTGCCATCTATGATATGTTGCTTATGATATGTGGTGATGTAATGGTGAAATATTTTTTTGATCTTTTTATACTTGTTGTGTGGATATTTATTGTCATATACATTACATTTGTTATGTCCACTCACTTGTTACACCCACAGATGCTTGGATATAGGGGGGCCTCTCACATTTTCTCTCAAATATGTGCATTTTGAAATATTAAATTGAAAATAAGAATTCAAGTCCATGCACACATTTAGGGAGAGCTTCTTATATCACAAGCACCCAAAATCGTTGATTATATCTTTTTTTTAAGCTTTGAATGGGTTTTTATCAATCACCAAAAAGGGAGAGATTGAAAGCGCATCTAAACCTCTCTAATGGGTTTTGGTGGATGATGAAGAACCATTCAAATAGCTATTGACTTTTGTTAAGTGCATTGACAGCTGAGAAGTTTAAAAAAGAAAAAAAGAATATTGAAAGAAAAAAAAGACCTCTAATTTTTTTATCAAGTCACGGAGCCTTTTCTCATGTAAGAATACTAGATTTTATCATTTCTTGAGGTATATCGTACTATTAAGAGGGACTCAAATTGAGGTCTCAAAGTGCCAGAATGCTCAAATTTTGACCTAACCAAAGACTTTTTACCGGAGTATCCGACACATTGCCGGAGTCTCCGGTAAAGTTTACTGGCTTTACCTAAGAAGGCTCACCGGAGTGTCCGGTAAAGTGTCGGAGACTCCGGTGACCTAGCAGCCCGCACGCGAGAGGGCTCACCGGAGTATCCGGCATAGTACCAGAGACCGCGGTGGCTCAAGCTATGCCAACCCGAGAGGCCTTACCGGAATATCCGGGAAGTTGCCAGAGACTTCAGTCCAGAGTGTCCACTCAGTCACAATGCGGTCTAACGGCTACTTTTTGAAGCCCGGGTATTTATACCTCTTCAGCCCCTTTTGAGAGGGCTGGTGACTCACTCTTGAACACACACTTTTGAGCTTAAAAACACTCTCCCACTCCCTTCTAAGGCCTAAGCTTGCAGAATTTGAGCTAGAGATTATGAGAGAAGGGCTTACACTCCCATTGAGCATTTGCGGCACCGTCGAGCTTCGATTCGAGTTTGTTACTCTTAGAGCTGTCCTAGATGGCTAAGCATGCCTGGGAGCTTCCAACTTGTGTGATGATGCTCCGAGAAGTTTGTTCACCCCTTTTTGAAAGAGATTTGCTAGTGGAAAACTCAACCTCACCTCTGTGATTGGTTGAGTAAGAAAGAGTAAGAAAAAGGATTGAGTGAGATCCGGTTCTTTGTAAACCAATCAACGAAGACGTAGAGTTTTTTCGTGGACTTGAACTTCAAAAAATCTTATGTCTACTTGTGCACTTTTCATTCTTTCAAGTTTATATTGTTCAAGTTCATATTGTTTTTGTTGTTCATATTTATAGATTTGCTTCGATCTTTTTGCTCACTAGTCTTTAGCTTTTTTAATTGCTTAGATTTACTTTTTATATCATATTTTTGTCTTTTTATTCAAGTAAAATTTGTTAAAACTCGCTAAAATTTGATTTAAATTTCGTTTAAAGTGTCTATTTGATCGGAGTGTCCGATGAGTTACTGTACAGTCGGATGACCGGAGGTTATTTCACGACGAAGGTTACTGCGTGGTGACCTGGCGACGACGCCGGCTATGGTGGCCTCGGTGGTGGCCCAACGCCTAGCGGTGCAGGAGCTCCTCGTCCGCCGACGTGAGCTTCAGCGCTTCAAGCTCGCGAAGGAAACGGAGGCCGCGGCGTACCCAAGGACCCCCGACCAGGCGAGCTCCGGCGTCCCCACCCACTCCCGTGGCCTCAAGGAGATGGGTGCGATGCAACTCGTGTGCTGCTTTGCCGGATGGGGAAGACACATTCAATAAGGGCAGCAGAGTCATTTCTCCAATGCCTTGGTTTCGGCATTTTTTTTTGCTAAAACGTCACTTTGCGTGGAATTAGGACGCTCATCTCGTCAGAGAATCCAGTTCGCAGTCAGGTCGTGACTGCTCGGTCTGCATGTCGTTTTCGAGGAAAACAAAACAATTATTAGTCAGGTCGTGGCTGCTCGCACTGGTCTGCATGTCGTTTTCGAGGAAAACAAGACAATTATTCTACTCCTTTTTTCTCATAAGAAGTGTTTAGTTAAACTCGTCTTTAATCAATAATTTTTATAAATATATATTCTAAAATTATTTTTTATAAAAAATTTAAAAATATAAATACTAAATTTTTAAACTTAATTAAATTTATAAAAATTATTGATTAAAGTTAAATGACACAAACCTTAAACGAACACTTGTTCTGACAGAGGCAGTAGCGACCAACCATGAGTGCGATCGTGTCATTTCGGATACAAGATGATGGGATAAGCGAATTCTCTGAGCGCCTTCGTACGGGTGGGTGTGCGCTACAGTATCTTCATTTTGTACACGCCACCCATATCTTTCTGTGCATATTTTTATGTATATTTTCGAACAAGAATTTGTTCACATATACTTTTTTTGAAACAAATCAAATTCCAATTTCTAAGCTTGAATTCAAATTTAAGCTATATTATTTTGTTTGTTTTATTGATACCAAATTTCAAATATGTTTAATCCACATCTTTCCAAGTATTCTCAAACAATAATTGTTCCACATACTTTTTTTAATCATTTTAAAATTCAATTTTTAAGCTTAAATTCAAATTCAAATTTGAAATTTAAGCTAAATTATTTTCTATACCAAATTTCGAATACATTCATGTCTTTCCAAGTATTTTTCAAACAATAATTGTTTAATATACATTTTTTTGAACTATTTTAAATTTCAAATTTGAAACATGTGCTTTGGAATATGACCGCCAAAACCACCTACCAGCACAAACTGATGTGCCGTATCTTAGGGAGTTGAAAGAACATATGCTTGCCGGGCCGGGGATTGGTTTGGGGCTAAGCAAAGGATACCGGGCTCCCTTCGCTCATGTGCATGTGCCCAATGCCACCACTGGGCAAAGCTACTGCCTGTATTTTTAAATTTAGATGAGGTCAAACTCTTTTAATTTTTATTAATAATATTTAGCAAATTTTATAATCTTTAATGTAAAAATTATTTTTTTATAAAAGCTGGGTGTATTTGTTCTTTACTGGGCCCATATCTTAGAGGGGTGAGATATGTATACGCAGAGCAAAGTGAAGCGAAGTTGGGGACAAAACGAAAAACTTTGGCTTTCCTGAGATATTTGTATACGCAGACGCGGCAGGAGCTTAAGGAGCAAGTCGACGTATCGTCGACGAACACAAGAAGCACCCGTGGCGTGATCTATCTGTTCTACATTGACGATAAAATTTATTTTTAAGTTTTATTAACTACGATTTTAATAAAATTAATTAATTTTGATATTACAAATTATATATATACAAATACTATTTAATATCTAAGGTGTAGAATAACTATTTTGCAACCTGGGTCCGTCTGCGCGTCACGCGCCTCTCTCCAACCGGGCGCGCGCCCCGCAACGCGCGCCAACCGACTGAGCCGCCCGCCCGCGTTGACTCGCACGCGTGCTCCGCTTCGCGCATCAAACGACTGAGTAATTTTCTTTAGCCTGCTTTAGTAATTTCATCGCGTTCAGTAATTTCTTTTTAATCCTTCAGTAATTTCTTCAAATTTATTCAGCAATTTTTATTCTTTTTCTGTAATTTCTCCAGATTCATTCAGTAATTTCTGTCTTTCAAAGAAAATCTCATCGTTGGCAAGCTCGCGACACAGCCGCCGCCACCGCCATCATCACCGGAGAATCTCTCAGCCGCGTGGATTTGTACCTTCAAATCTCACCTCCATTGCT
>BCLF01000183.1:69794-85166 GCA_001602275.1 Zoysia japonica
ATTACAAACGGGGCCCTAGAAGCCAAGATTTAAGAACCCCGATAGAAACTCGGTACTTAAAAAAAAAAAAAAAGAAAGAAAGAAAAGGAAAAACACCCCGGTGGAAGTGGAAACCCTGCTGCTCCCAGCTCCCCCAGACCGCGCCCCTCTTCACCGATGGCCGGCCGCGGCGCCTCCCCGGCCCCGGCGGCCGCCGTCCAGGTCCGCTGCGCGGGCTGCCGCGGCGTACTCGCCGTGGCCCCCGGCATGACGGAGTTCATCTGCCCCAAGTGTCGCATGGCGCAGCGCCTGCCGCCGGAGCTCATGCCGCCCTCCCCGCCCAAGGCCTCCCCGACACCGCCGCCCGCGGCGCCAGCTCCGGTCCCTCCGCCCCCTCCGTCGCTTCCCCCGGCGCCCCTGTCTCAGCCTCTGCCTCACCTCCCGGCTCCCCCGCGCCGCGCCGCTCCCCGTGCGCAGGGCGTGGACCCCACCAAGATCCAGCTCCCTTGCGCCCGCTGCAAGGCCGTGCTCAACGTGCCCCACGGCCTCTCCCGCTTCCGCTGCCCCCAGTGCGACGTCGACCTCGCTGTGGACGTCTCCAAGCTCCGCCATTTCCTTGCCGCGGCAGCCCCTGGCTTTGTCCCGCCCCCACTGCCGCCTCCTCCGCCAGTGCCGTTGCCGCACATGCCCTTCCTGCCGATGATGCCACACATGCCGGTGCCCCTGGCGCCCATGGTCCCTCCTCCCGAGCTTCCTGAGGAGGTCAATGAGGTCAGTGGCTCTGCTAGTTCATTGCATAAGCGAAGTTTGCAGCTTGTGGGGATGTCATACATGATTTTAAGCCAATGCCACAATTGTGGTGTTGGATTACATAGTTTTGAGTCATGCATGTATGAATGCCATTATTTGAAGTAATTTGCTTGGATCTCATGATTACGATGATTTCTGTGATGGGTTTTAATTATGTTTTTGGGCGTTTGATTTGTCCTGTTGTCACTCTTAGTTATTTAGGCTATAACTGAACTATTGATTGCAAAAGAAACCAAAGGATTTACAACTCTGAAGTATATCTATTTTTATTTTTGTAGTACCATGGGAACCTGTCAAAGACCATCCAGTGGGATATCCACTAATATTATTCAATCTTTTCTGGAATATTATAGAGAATTTATAGCTTTTATCTGAAATATGAATTAAGTCATTGTTGAAATTACCCAGCTTTAGTGTTTATCAATAATCATACACCACCACGACCACAACAACGATAATGCCTTTAGTCTCAAGCCAATAGGATAAGCTAAAGATGAAACCCAACAAGAGTGTATTTTGGTTTCATCTTCATAAGAGTGGCTGTTTTTTATTTGTTAGCTCATTAAGCGTATTCTTTGTTTACCGAGGCTTGGGATGATATAGGTTTAAACAACATAGGCAGGGATCTGAATGTGTTGATTGTTGAAAGAACGTAGACAGAGTCGATAATCATGTACCAAAACACTGTTGCACCCCCTTGCAAATTAAATAAATACTACCTCCATTTTTATCTTGTTGTCTCTTGAACAAGAATTCTAGTCATCATGAATCATTAAGTGCGCTTGCATATGTCTGAAACAATAAGTTTTCTCATTCATATGCCTTGTTATCTATAGTTCATTAAGTTGATTGTTGAACGGTGCCTGTGAATGTTTCATGACATCCTATCCTATCATGTCATTTTAGAACGTAGTGTTCCAACTTTTTATTCATCTCTACTAGATTTATAACTATAGTTCATTCAAGCAGGTTGCGATTGATGTGGAGCGTGAGGAAGAAGAAGGTGACACGGTTGGTGATACATTCATTGACTACGTAAGGTTTCACATTTTGAATTTTCAGTAAAAGACTGGATAGAACATTTGCATTTGCTAGATCTCTTTCTATCTTTTTTTTTGTTGCGTTGAGAATTTTGCACATTCTATTCCAGAGGCCTCCCAAGCTATCTCATGGTCTTCCTCATCCTGACGCTGTGGTAGAAACATCCTCTTTATCAGCAGTGCAACCTCCTGAACCTACTTATAGCTTGACTATTATGGATGAATTGAATGGGACCAATGCGTTATCTTGCTTACAAATTGAAACTGTAGTGTATGCTTGTCAGGTCAGTAACCTTTTCTTTGTTTGTCATTTCCTTCTTCATGAAGTCAATATGTAAACTGTGCAGTTTTTTTGTACTACGTTTCTGTATGGCAGAGGCATCTTCATCATCTCCCGACGGGTGCCAGAGCAGGTTTCTTCATTGGTGATGGAGCTGGTGTTGGTAAAGGCCGTACTATTGCTGGATTGATTTGGGAAAATTGGCAACAGGGAAGGAATAAGGCTTTGTAAGAACTTCTGCGAGAAAAAAAATCATTCAGTAACTACCTATCCATTTTTTAGGCTGCCCTTGTGTTATTTGTTGCCTTTTTATGCTTTTAACAATGAACAAATTATTTAGGTGGATTTCCATTGGTTCAGACCTGAAATTTGATGCCCGTAGGGATCTAGATGATGTTGGTGCACAATGTGTCAAAGGTGAGAATCCACGTATACTCAGTTTCTTATCATGGCCAAAAGAAATTGCAATTCTTGTCAATTGAGACCATCAACATGCAAATAAATGACATTGTGGGGATGGGATTGTCAAAGTCTCAGGATGATATGTAAAGATACTTATATAAAGATAAAACATAATAATCAACGATCGACAAATAGGTTGATAGACAACACTATAATATTACTCAAGTAAAACAGGGCTATTTGTATAAGGGGTGGCCTGGTGTACGTAGCTTCCGCTTGCGCAAGGTCCAGATAAGGGTCTGACCACTTATATAAGATATTGTAAATTGAAGGTTTATCAACTGATACTCAACAGTATGGTTGCTTTCTTATTTGGCATTTTCAGATTTAAATGGAGACAGGGCTACCAATAATTTTGACTTCTGAGCCGAATAATTGATCAAATTGCCTGTGTTGTACTTTTAACAATTGAGTGTAAATGGAAACATGGTGCTTAGATGAATGATTTTATTTCCATTATCAGCAAAAGGATTCCACTATCTTTTTTGTTTCTGTTGCTGATAGTTGTGTATGACGCCCATATATCTATTCTGCAGTGCATGCTTTAAATAAGCTTCCATACTCTAAGCTAGACTCTGAAGACATTGGGATCACAAATGGGGTTATTTTTGTGACATATAGCAGTTTGATAGCATCCTCGGAGAAAGGATGTTCCCGCTTACAGCAGTTGGTACAGTGGTGTGGATCTGAGTTTAATGGTCTTCTAGTGTTTGATGAGGTAACTAAGGAGCAGGTTTGAACTTAGCAGTCGACAACAAACAATATATAAGATCTGATGGAATGATACTAGTTCTAAAGACAACTGATTAGTGATTAAACTAATTGGTGTATTGTTTGGATATGCTGAAAATGTTATGTTACTTGCAGTGCCACAAGGCGAAAAACCTGATTCCTGAAGCAGGGAGCCAACCCACTCGGACCGGTAAAGCAGTTCTTGAGATTCAGGTGCGTGTGGATTTATGTTCTTTGATGTTTTTTTGGTTCTACTCCCTTTGATGAACAGAATCTTACTGAATAGACATTCTGCTGTGGTCTTATGTGTCTAATTGAAATTACTGAATAGATGCTATTCTGTTCGACACATAACTGAAATTACTGAATAGATTTTCAGTAACAATTACTAAAGATGACTACAAAAACATAAATTACCAAGACATTTCACTCAATTTTGTTCAGTAATTAGTTATTCTACACCCTGGGTATATATATAAAATACTGCTGATTAATTATGTGTTTGAATCCATGCTTCCAAACTGTTTGTCATTGGAGCAGAATCCTAGTCAAATTTATGTAAGGCTATTTATGTAGAGGAAACAACTTTTGCCACCATTATCTTGATGTGCCTTGTTACTATTATTTTTGCTGTGGAATCCTAGACAAATTTATGTAAGGATATATTAATGCCCAGTCTGCTAGATACTTGTAATTTAAATAGGATTTACCAAAAACTTGTCTGATTTATTTATGGTGTCAAACATCACAGGAAATGTTACCTCAGGCTCGGGTTGTTTATTGCTCAGCCACTGGTGCATCTGAACCTCGCAACTTAGGTTACATGGTTCGGCTTGGTCTCTGGGGAGATGGAACTCCATTTCAGAATTTTCACCAATTTTTAGGTTCTTGCTAATACTTTTTTTCTTTCATTGTCTTCTTTGTCCATATTTTCTCCTTGGGCATTTGTTTTCACTACACGAATAATCGTTGATGTATCCATTGAGGACAGCAAGTACAATACTTATTCTTTGTGCCGAAACTTGCATCATATTTTTTTAGTATATTTAGACACGAATACTTATTTTTAGTTGTTCATGTAAAAAACATGTCTATTATGTAAAAGCATGTCTATTAACAGCATAAGATCCTTTGGGTCAATGAACCTTTAGAGAGGAACACTGCTCAAATTAATCGTGTATGAATGGGTTCTTACCCTGCAATTTGTCCTTGCTTGAGTGATAGGTTCGGCACTTACTTCCACTATTTGGTTTACTGATAGAATATGCTGCCAAATGCTAACCACTGACCATGCGAGTATTCTCTTGTTTTTTTAGGGTATACATCAAGGGTTTTCTCTCCCCGTTGATAGAACACAAATGCCATCATTTATTTTTAGTAGCTCTGGTAGTAGTGCAAGGAAAGAATTTTCTTATCTTGGCCACTTTGGCACAACTTCTCTGGAAGTGATTCTATGGTGAGAAGTGATGTTCTGGCCGAAAGTGATTCACTTTGATTCTCTACGAGAAATTCTTGGAATTAAAACAGAGAATCACTTCACAGAATCAGAAGCTACTTTTCTCGGTTTCTAGCTTCTTAGTTCATTTCAGAGAATCATTACACAGATTCAGCCAAGAATCACTTTTCTTGAAGAACAACATTTGGTACATCATCTCTGGTTTTGACTGAGACTAGCTCCATGGAGCTGTGCCAAATGGGCCCTTAGTATCGATTAATCTGTCAGCTTCAGGACTATACATTCCACATTACTTAGTATTGCATTCCTTTTGTTATACACTATGATCTGTTACTAGACCCCTAACATTTTAAGAAATAATAATGATTTGATTTATGCTATTGTTTATGCTCTTCGAGCAAAATTTTCAGATGCTCTTGAGAAAGGAGGTGTGGGTGCTCTTGAACTTGTTGCAATGGACATGAAAGCCCGGTTAGTGTTCCCTTCAACATCATTAATGAACATATTCTACCATATATATGTATAGTCGAACCTAATTGAACAGCTGATACACAATTGGTGGTGTTTGTGTTCATTTGATAATTCTTTGTTATCTATCCAGGGGTATGTATGTTTGCCGCACTCTAAGTTACAAGGGTGTTGGTTTTGAAGTCCTTGAAGCACCTCTAGAGGAAAGAGTGACGGTAAATCTACACTTGCCAGTTGTTTTTCGTTAGTGTTGTTGATGTGATTAGTTTTCTATGTTTTCTGAGCATGTTTTTATTTGCACAGTATAATTGCTCATCAATATGGGTATTTCTCTTCGTTTTTCAATTGAGCTCTGCTAGTAATTTTCTTAGGTTTGTTCTTATGGACGGTGGTATTAGACTGTGGTCATGCTAAAATTGCTTATTATGTCATGATAGAGTATGTATACAAAGGCAGCTGCACTTTGGGCTGAACTGCGTGTTGAGCTCTTATCAGCCATGGAATATTACGCAGAAGATAAAAACAATTCAGCTCATATATGGCGTCTGTATTGGGCAAGTCATCAGGTGGCTCTCTTTCGTACTGTGCTCAGACTTATGAAAGTCTGGCACATCATTTCTTCATATGCTCTAACTCTATCTGTATTATTACTAATGATAATAAAATAACAATATATATTATAAATGTATATTCTTTTTGCAGCGTTTCTTTAGGCATTTGTGTATGTCTGCAAAGGTACCTGCCGTTGTGAGGTTGGCAAAAGAAGCCTTAGCAGAAGGAAAATGTGTCGTGATTGGCCTTCAGAGCACTGGAGAAGCTCGAACAGAGGAAGCTATCACAAAATATGTATGTTTGTTATCTATTAGTCCCATTTGCTTTGTCAGGTCTTTGTGTTTTCTGTAACCTGGCAAAGTTAGTTTATGCTCCAATCTTTTGTTTCCTAATCTAAAAATATTAAATTTACGTGGCAGGGTGTCGAATTGGACGATTTTGTTTCTGGTCCCAGAGAGCTGCTCCTTAAGCTCGTAGAAGATAATTATCCTTTTCCTCCAAAGCCTGATTGTTTTGAGCAAGGTTTGCATTTAGAAAGCTTATATGGATGAGAATGCTTATGGTCTATCATTCTAGAAGCTGGTCTCCAGTATCTTATTCATAATAAAATATTCTGTGGCAGTTGCATCATCCTGGTGTATTGCTGATGCCAATTAACAACTCAATTTGTGTGCCCTTCTTTTGCACTCATAAATCATAATAGATATAATCATAGGCCATCGACTACAGAGCCATTTTTCAGAGTTTATGGAATCATCTAATTTTGAGCATCAAACACACATGAAAGATAATCCCCCAAAAGATTAAGCAGTTCATCTGTGGAGTAGCAACACATTTTGAAATTACAAAACTTGCTTAGGGTTTATGATAAATGAAAGATAAATGTACTGTTAAGCATTAATTATAAAATCTTCCTTTTCATTTTCATTTTATATTTTGTACTCGTTCTCGCTTTTTTGTTTAAAATTAAACTGAACTAAAAATGGAATTCTATATTTAGCTGCAGAGTCAGACCTTGAGTCAACAGAATCTGATGAGGATTTCCACACGTGTCAGATCTGCAATATTGAGGAGGTAAATTGTTTCTCTCTGCATGTTTATGTAATTGGGCCTGCCACTTTTAGGCTGGCTCTATTAGCACTGCTGCATGGCCACTGATGGCAGCATTTATATACAAGGTGCCAAACTAATCAAACAAACAACCTAACTAACAAATCTTATCTGCTAGCAAACATTAACAAGACTAACAAAGTAATGAACTGCCATGCTGGGCCATGTTCTGTAGCCTTCACGCCATATTTTTTTTTTTTTTGTATTATGTTAGGGCGATCTCATCATTGTTTGTGGTTGAAAACTTGAAATAGATGTGCTACTGTACTGAAGTCAAGCATTGCTAGCTGAGTGCTTGCAGAGCTTACTGCTTCTTGTGGAACTTGAAGAGTGATTTTATTTTCTTGTGGTTCTTTAAATATTTTTGTTAGTGTATAACCCTCTCATTTCTGTGTAATTTCAGGAGACAAAATTGTTACTTTGCTGCTCTGTTTGTGCTACACGTGTTCATCCGGGGTGCCTGAATCCACCTTTGACTGGAATGGAGACTAATGATTGGTCATGTTATGGTTGCAAGGAGAAAGTTGAAGGATATCTCAAAGCACAAGATGCTTACTTGACTGAACTTTCAAAGAGGTACCTATTTGAACCAAGGATAAAGTCCAATTTACTCCCTCATGTATAACCAAAGTCTAAATAACCCCCTAAACTATGATTTAGTTTATTTTACCCCACAAAAACATGATTTTGGGTCAATTTACCCCCTCATGCGATTTATCTTTTTTAATTCTCCTTACACAAGCATAATCTTGAGATAAAACTTATGAGATGATAAAGCACATCATAACACATTAGAAAAATATGTCTTGAATTTTTTACTATTATTTTGCATATATTTTTGTATTCCAAAGATTAATTTACTATTAAATATCTTTTTCTATAAAAATAATGATAAAAAATTATAATTATTTTTAACATGTGTTATGATGTGCTTTATCATGTCGTAAAGTTTGATCTTAAGATTATTCTTGTGTATTTAGAAACATAAAAGACAAATTGCATGAGGGGGTAAATTGACCCAAAATCAAAATCATGTTTTGGCGGGGTAAAATGAACCAAAACATAGTTTAGGGGGTTATTTGGACTTTGCCTATACTTGAGGGGAGTAAAATGGACTTTATCCTTGAACCAATAACCATCAACTACACATGATCATACGACTCAGTTCTTAAACTTGTTTCCTGGAAACTGTCAGATATGATGCCGCTGTGGATAGGAAGTCGAAGATTTTGGACATTATCCGTTCCTTGGATTTACCTAATAATCCTCTAGATGATATCATTGATCAGGTAATTAACTTAGGCCTGTTTGGCTGGAGATTGTTAAAGCTGACTTGTTGCTAGAGATATTTAAAATCTAGATCGTGGGGAGCTGAGGCCCATTTGTTCGCTTGTACTGTGGGTGGGTTGGGTTGCTGGTTATAGCTAGTCTCGTTGTAGATGAAAGCCAGTGAGATTAAATGACATAAGTGAGTGAGAAGGTTGTTATATACTCTTTAAAATGGATTAGTTCATCATGTACTCTTGAAACGCTGATGAAAAGTTGTTTAAATGGTTTGTTAACTTCTTATTTTATCATCAAGCCATTGCATTCTCATTTGTATTTTTGTAGCTTGGTGGCCCTGAAAATGTTGCAGAAATAACTGGACGACGTGGTATGCTATTAAGAGCATCAGATGGAAAAGGTGTTATTTATCAGTCACGGAAAACGTGAGTCAAGTTTCTTATGACGAATTTTTATCTTTCTAGGTCCATTCATTTTTCTTGGGATACTATGGCAGGGGCCTGCCATTTCAGTAGTATAAAATATAATTTAGTTCTGGGCATGCCGACTCTAATTTTCATTTAAATTTATGCCATTAGTAGTAAAGAAGTTGCAATGGACATGGTCAATATGCATGAAAAGCAGCAGTTTATGGATGGAGAAAAGAATATTGCAATAATATCAGAAGCAGGATCAGCTGGTGTTTCTCTACATGCTGAGCGAAGGGCAAACAATCAGGTCTGTGTCCTCCACTGTTCATCCATACAATTCTGCAACACGTCTGTCTATAGGATTGCTCCTTATCCTGCTTGACTAATCAATGCCAGAGGAGAAGGGTACACATTACGCTTGAGCTTCCATGGAGTGCAGACCGTGCAATTCAGCAATTTGGAAGAACCCATCGCTCTAATCAATCTTCTGGACCTGAATACAGGTATTATGTTTGTTATTGATTGTGTAATTTCAACTTAGCTTATCTATGAATATTTGTTGTTGATACTTATTAGAGTGATCAAAATAAGGATTTCAGCATTATATTCTGATGTACATGAATTAATGACAGTTGGTAAGGTCATGAAACGCAAGAACTTGCTCAGTGCTTGAGTTAAAATAATCTTAAGTTAATACTCCCTCTATTCACTTTTACTTGTCATTCTAGCATTCAAAATTTGTTCCTATTTACTTGTCATTCCCACTTTCCAATACACTTTCCCACATCCCAACACACATCTCTCTCTTCGCAACACATATTTCTCACTTCCCAATACATTTTCTCTCTTTCCAATACACATTTCTCTCTTCCCAATACTTTTTTTTAATTCTCGTGCTCGGAGCTAGAATGACAGTTAAAAGTGAATGGAGGGAGTAGTATTAAAATTACAAAGCATTGATTCTTGAAGTACCAATCTAGGCTTCTTTTTACAAACCTTGGCGGTGAGAAGCGATTTGCATCAATCATAGCAAAGAGATTGGAGTCTCTTGGAGCTTTAACACAAGGAGATCGAAGGTTCTTTCTCCTTTTTTGGTTTGAATCATTCTGCAGACCTATTGTAAATGTAACATTGAACATCTCAGAAGATTTTCCCATATGATCTGACTCTTGTAGAGCTGGACCATCACTTAGTGCTTTCAATTACGACATTCACTTTGGAAAGAAAGCCCTGGCAATGATGTACAGAGGAATAATGGAACAGGTTAGCAGTCCAGTCAACAATCTTTTCCCCCCTTTTAGGGGGGATGGATTATTTCATGCGTCGTTCTAAAGCATATTTTTCAAGGTTACCAGGATGCCTTTCCAGTTGTCCCTTTGGGATTATCTGATAATCAAGTTGCTCTCCAAGAGTTCGTAACTACAGCAAAAGCAGCTCTGGTGGCAATTGGAATTGTTAGGGATCCTGTGATGGGTAAGTTTTGTATTTACAAGCTTTCCTTTTAGTGAAAAAAATTATTTTATTATGGCTGATAAATAATAATAAATCAGGATTGAGTATGGGTTCATAAAAACTATAGGATTAGGTGTGGGTATTCTGTCCCATGTTTGGTGTTACCAAATTGAGGGCAATTCCAAATCATTTGTAGAAAAAGAGTGTTTGGATCATTACCTTACCAAAATGATGGTAACGAGCAGGCAACTAGCATTTGGATTGCAACCACACCAATATTTGGTAAAGGTATTAGTGTGACATGTGGGGTCAAAATTATTATAATTTTTAACATCAAAATACAGTCAAGTGAGATCTTGTTTCATAGATTAAAAAAAAAGGCATGACAAACCTAAGAGGATCCAGGTAGTTTTCCATATATAGGTTTAAATAGGAACCCAAATTCAAGTTGATGGTGACTCAAACCTGGTGGTAAGGATGAATACCCAGTCACCCACCCCTACCGAGCTAGACTCATTCCCAAATGATCATTTTAGATTACCAGTTCCTTTGTTACACTCTCTGAAGCTATACAGGTTGTTTAGATTCAAATAATCAATAATGGTTCAGTGTTGATTGCTGACTGTCATTGCAGGCAATGGGAAAGTTGGAGGAAAGCTTACTGGTAGGATTGATGATTCTGATATGCATAATGTGGCTCGTTTCCTCAATCGGATTTTGGGATTGCCTCCTAACATTCAGAATAGGCAACTTCTTTTGAAAACAAAATTTCTTATTTTATTTGTTTCTGGACGTAAAATGGCTCAATGTCATACTTGAATTGACAGGTTATTTGATCTTTTCTCAAGCGTATTTGATATAGTCATTCAAAATGCTCGAAATGAAGGGCAACTTGATTCTGGTATTGTTGATATCAAAGCAAAAAGTGTTGAAATGAAGGAGCCTCCGAAGGTTGCGTTTCTTTCTGATAAAAGTTTGTTCTGGGAGCTATATTTTAAGTAGTGATAATCCAGGTTTACCTGTGCAGACTGTTCATGTTGATGGTTTATCTGGTGCTTCTACAGTATTGTTTACTTTTACTATTGACCGTGGTGTTACTTGGGAGGTAAGCAATGTTCTGAAGTTTTTTTTTCGTTTTCAAGGATTTATGTGGCATGAGTGCAGTGACAGTTCCATTTAATTCTGCATCAGTTTTAGGTCTGCAAATCTTTATACAGTTCAAATTTTCATTTGCATATGTTTTAGTTGGCTAATTCAATGCTTCAAGAAAGGCTGAAAGATGAACCACATTCATCTAATATTGGGTTCTACGAGTCCAGAAGAGAATGGATGGGTACAAGACACTGGCTGCTAGCTTTTGAAGGGTAAGGTGTGGTTGGACGAGTATGATGTATTTATGCTTTTGCAAGATGTCTATCATAATTGTAATAATTTTCTTCTTAGATAAAAAAAACAGAAACAGAGTGACAACTAGAGACCAAAAGACCATCGCCAAGAAACTAATTTTAATGAATTGAAAAATGATGGTGAAACTATTGCAGCATCTGAGGATGGTAGAAGTGATTCAACAAACTATGTGAATCATGATGGACTTTGGCATTTCAAACTTGCCGCATTTCATAAGTTCTGGAACAAAATTAGGAAAACATATATGCATTTGAAAAATACTCCATCCCAAATTATAAGTCATTCTAGACATCTTTAGTACTCCCAAATTATAAGTTGTTCTCACTTCCCAATATAACTTTCTCTCTTTCCAATGCTTCTCCACTCTATCTCTTCCCTCCTTGTTTTCTCTACATCCCACCTTTTCCATTCTCCTTAATCTCCGTGCCCGAACCCAAAACAACTTATAAATTGGGACGGAGGGAGTATAACTCAACCCTGAAAGATGAAATGATTTTATTAAGGTGAGGTATTTATTACAACTAATTGAATCTCTGGCATGGGTGTATTGTGGTCATGATTTTTGTGGTGTGGCATCTTGTGGGGTCCGACAGTGACATGGCGGTGATTCCTAATGGATGCCTAGGTGTTGTGGCATAACTAAATTATGTGGCGTCCAGTGGTGGTCCACACTTCGCCATGCTATTTGATGCCAGAATAACCAGGATTGTGGTCACAATTGTTGTTTGTTTCATTGGTTTGACAACTATAATGCCACATTGCTACTGCAGTTATGCTTTGGTGCAGAGTAATGTATTTTACTTGAATCCTTATAGTGTAATTACTCTTGCTTTGGCTTTACCAGCTCGACCGAAGGCATGTACAAAGTAATTCGGCCTGCTATTGGGGAGGCTTCAAGGTACTTGATCAAATTTTTTTTAATCAAAATTTTCACTTCCTAATACTTGTGAACATAGTATAACGTGTAGGTGTTACATTTGTTCTGACTATGTTTTATACCATATCAGTTCAATTTTAAACCTGTCTTTGTCTTTTATTAAGGGAGATGCCTCTGGTTGAACTTAAAAGCAAGTATAGGAAAGTGTCATCCATTGACAAAATTGGTAAAGGTTGGCAAGAAGAGTATGATGTGTCATCCAAGCAGGTAATACTGTGTTTGGGGTTTTATATTCAGCAGATATTAATCTCTCTACAAAGTACTGGAAAACATATTAACATTCCACTAGATCATCAATCACTTTTGCTTCATTGTACTCTGCCCAAACAATGTTTTCTATGAAATCATTCAAATCATTGCTTTGCATTGTGATATGTTATCTTAGCCTTTCACTTCCCTTGTTTTGATCCATTTTTTATGTTCGAGCTTCTAAACAGATAATTTAAGTTCCAGAATGAAATATTTATGCTTTTTTTTCACACGCAACTTGCTGCTCATTTTGAGAACATAATTTATTGACTATTTTTGTGCACTTGAACCAAGTTGGTTTAGTTATGTTTATTAATCGATTGTGTCTTTTAACTATTTCAGTGCATGCATGGGCCGAAATGCAAACTCGGAAGCTATTGTACAGTCGGCAGAAGGTTACAAGAGATTAATATCTTGGGTGGTTTGATACTTCCTGTGTGGGGCGTAGTAGAAAAAGCCCTTGCTAAACAGGTTTGAATTATTCAGTATTTTTTTTTTACTTTGTTACTATTTCTTGACACATGCAGCTATCAGGAGAGTCTGTTATCTCAAATGTCATATCAGACAGCATATCTAAATTTATGGTTTATGGTTGATGCATTAAGAATTCTAAAGGTGTTTAATGTAGCACTTCTCTAATTGCCAATTACTTTGCTGACATAATGAAATAGGCCCGCCATGTTCACAAGAGAATACGTGTTGCCCGCTTGGAGACGACAAATGACAACCGATGTTTTGTTGGGCTTATTATTCCAAACACAGCAGTGGAATCGGTACTAGAAGGTTAGTTCCAGCATTTCACATTCGAAGAACTTCTATCTTCGAATATTTTTATGATGTATTGTAAATGCGACACTGGAATATCATCGCGTTTTAGATACTGTTAATTAATTACTACTAATTGTTAGTTATTCATGGATTATAACTCACGCAGTGGAAGCTGGAACACCTCATAAACAATACGAAGAGAAATAAAATAGTTCACACAAAGCTACGGTCCATATTTTGATTTTCCCTTATCAGATTTTGTATCTTTATTTATTTGTATTAACATGAATTTTCCCATGCTGCTTTGCTCGAGCGTTATGTGCCCTCCTTTTGTCACTTGGCAGGTTTGCAATGGGTGCAAGATATTGACGAATGACGACTGACCAGAGAAGTTCCGTATATTAGCTGTTGTGATGGTATTTAGATTGGTGATTGAGAAGTAAATACGGTATTTCTTAGGTCCAAAAGGCGTGAATGTAATCTAGGTGCAGTTGTGTTGTTGACCAGTCTAGGGTCCACATTGCAGTGTGTCAGTCCATTGGTCCCTCATCCCTTTCCAACTTCTGGTGGACCCTACTTGACTCGGTGCCTATGACCAAGTCGCTTTTCCGTCACTTTCCTGACTTCGGTTTCGACGCGTTGTCTTGAGCAAAATATCTCAAAAAAAAATATCTGGGGCAGTTTTCCACCATGGACTTAGCTCGGTCAGACATGATATAGTAAAATTTGTACAGCATGTCTCTTAGAATTTCAAGGGAAAGAAGCCCATTCTTTATCAAGTAGTGCTTGGTGCAATTTCCACCTCTTGACTCTTGCTTGTACAGGGATCAGCAGTAGCACAAACACAACTGCATGTGCATCCAGCATCCTCTATAAGATAGGTTAAGTGCAGGTATGTCATTTTCCAGCATTAAATATTCTACAAAGATATTCTAGTGGTCAAGCTGCAAACTTTGACCCAGTTCGGGCCCGTTTGGAACGATGGATTGGCAGAGGAATTTTTGGGGGAAGTCGTTCCTCAGGAAGTCTTCGTTCGGTTCCTTTGGAAAGGAATCGTTGCAGCTGCGTTTCACGGGAAACAAAAAATCCAATCCAATCTAAAGGAATCGCTCGTGCGCTTAGGCCTCTTTAGAATGCAGGAATGAAAAAAATATAGGATTAAGAAAAAAGTAAGAATAGGATAGAATTGTATGCGTAAAACAGAGAAATAGGATAGGATTGTATGTGTAAAATAGAGAAAGTAAAATAGAGGAACGAAAGATTGAACTAAGTATATCTATCAGTGCTATTAAGGTTGAAGGACAGCTTGCAAGCTTTTTGTAAATGGCTGGACATTTGTCACTTGCATTGGGCATTCGTGACTTGCATTGGAATTCAGCAAAGGAAAGTAAAAAGGTGATTTTTCTATGGGCATTTCCTTTGGAACTCCAAAGGAGTGAATAGTATTTTAATCTATAGGAATTAGATTCTTTCATTTTTCCTCTAAAATTCCTTTAATCCAAAGGAGCCCTTACTCCGCTCTCTCGCTGTTGCTCATTGCTTATTTGATTAATTAATGGAATATTTTTGGAAACTAATGGAACAATTTTAGAACTCAGAGAATCTTTACATGAAGAGTTCGACGAGATGAACTTAATGAAATAATTTTGAAAAAATTTGAGAACTAACGGAATAACTTTAAAAAAATTTATAAACTTACGGAACAGTTTTAGAAAACTTTTAGAACTAAACAACTTTGGAAACCTTCAAGAATAACTAGAGGACATGTACACAAAAAGCTCGACGAGACGAACTTAACGGAACAACTTTGAAAAACTTTGGAGACTTGAGATAACTTTCTTGATTTTTTTTAAATTAACAATTTAAAAAGAATTCTAAAACACCGAAGAAATAGGCTAGGCATTTAAAAAAAAAGAAAAGTGCCCTTAATTTAAATTAAGTAATATGAATAATGATAATAAGTTTATAAAAATGTA
>BCLF01000183.1:96140-114004 GCA_001602275.1 Zoysia japonica
AGGGGGGGGGGGGGGGGGGGAATAAATAGAGGCGTCTCTGGCTACCTGGTGTCCTGAACTTGTGCACGTCATGCTCGTGGCTGTTGAGGCTGAAGATCCTCTGATCGTTTCAGTGCTTCACTGAGCTATGGTTGTGCATGCAAACAAAGACAAGATTGCTCTGTGAGTGCTGCGCTTTTGTTTGATTTTGACAAAAACTAAAAGAATTTGATTTTAATCAACCCCAGAAATGCTTATATTTTCGATAAATCTTCGTTTCATATTTTTAATAACTTATATGATCATATTAATTTCGATAAATCAGCCTATTTTGAGATCTTATGCCCATTTTCCTTTTTTTTTCTTAATTTCCAGCAGATAAAGCTTACAAGAAGAAGAAGCAGAAGGCGTTTATTTCCAGCGGTACAATATGTGGAAGCTCAAGATTGCGGAGGGTGGACCATGGCTCAAGAGCGGCAACAATCACATTGGAAGAGAAACTTGGGAGTTTGACCCAAACTTTGGAACAGACGAAGAGAGGGAGACTGTTAAATCTGCACGACAAGAATTTCAAAAGAACAGATTCAGAACGGGGTACAGTTCTGATATTTTGGCTCGCATGCAGGTATGATGCAGTGTTAACTGAAATTACTGCATCGAGCATTTGAGCTTGATATACATAAACATGGTACCAGATCCCAACTGAATATATGCAGTTTTAAAATTCATACTCACCTTTCAAATATATGTTTTATAATCTACATAAGTGCAATGTAATGCAACTATGAGACGATTTCGAAAACATGAACATCTTATTGGTAAAATAAATTGCAAAACAAAACAGTACTGTGATGCAGTATCATTAAACATTACCTTTTCTTTTTGCAGCTAGCAAAAGAGAACAACCTAACTCTTGATCTACATAAAGCACAAGATAAAACTCCTGCGGGTATAAACCAAAACACAGTACCAGCAGTACTGAGAAAGGCACTCAATTACTTCTCATCCATACAAGCCCATGATGGACACTGGCCAGGAGATTTTCCAGGGCCTTTGTTTACCACAGCAACCATGGTATGATAATTTTCTCAGTGCCAGTGTTTCTTTAAATTCTTAGCGTCAAGTTTCAACCTGGCAGGAGCTGACGAGATTGCACAGCTCCCTGTAGTGATAGTGGGTTATGGTGTTTGTATTTGATGTCTCTTCTTCTTAATGAAATGACAAACAGCTCTCCTACGTATTCGACAGAAAAAAATTCTTATCATGGACAGGGCATTCACATGAATCCTGCTTCCACTGCAGATTATAGTTCTATATGTCACAGAGTCGCTGAATACTATATTATCATCAGAACATGTCAAGGAGATCTGTCGTTACTTGTACAACCAACAGGTAGGCTGCATTATCACCTGAAAATCATGCATAGTTTTATTGAAGCAGCACACCTAGAACATTGCATTTCATTGAGATGTGAAAAACTGACTAATCTAAACCTCTTGTGGATCAGAATAAGGATGGAGGATGGGGACTACACGCGGAAGGAGAAAGTTCCATGCTCAGCACAGCTCTCAACTATACTGCCCTGAGATTACTCGATGAGAGTATTGATGACGGGCCAGATACGTCCATGCCTAAAGCAAGAAAATGGATACATGACCACGGCGGTGCAACAATGATCCCTATATTGGGAAAAGTGTGGCTCTCGGTAACAATCTTATGAAGCAGTATACCTAGACTGTACATAAGAATTACTTAAAGCCCTTCAGTGACATACAGATAATCAATTTCCAGTAATCATCTAAGCAGTATTCAAAGATTGCAAAGAGAAACAAAGTTTCAAAAGCATAAACATAATACTTCAAAGCAAAACCTGAATTAGGAAAACCAACTACTACTATAAAATAAATATGACAGCAGTAGTTTATCATTTATGTCAAAATAACCTGTGTTTCCATCTTCAATGAAAAACTGTATCCTCGGTATTGCAGGTTCTGGGAGTTTTCGAATGGTCTGGTGTAAATCCAATCCCCCCAGAGTTTTTTCTTCTTCCATCATTGGTCCCAATTCATCCAGGTCAATTTCCATCCCTGGTATATGTAATTGCATTACTACAGTTTCTTTGTTGCTGTCAAATGAATAACCTCACAATAATTGTGAACAGATCATGTCAACTAGAATTTGAAACTTCTTATTTAAGTCAATATTGCTATTAAAGCAAGTTCACTATTTTGCATGAGAATAATTATATATCAGGTCCCTTCCATGATAATAAGCCAATGTTATTCCATTACTTTATGATAATGCAAAACTGTCCACATAATAATCATGTAACTTATTAAAGCAGGGGAGAAAATATCATATTTTTGGTGCGTTTTCTTTTCAAATGCAGGGCGTTTGTGGAGCCACTTCAGAATGGCTTTCATTCCCATGTGCTACCTGTATGGCAAGAAGTTTGTGGGTCCCATAACAAAATTGGTTGTATCATTAAGGGAAGAACTACATACACATCCCTATAAAAAGATAGACTGGAAGCAAGCACGCAAATTAAGTGCAAAGGTCAGTGTGTAGACAGCTAACACATATCAGCAAGTGTTTATATGATTTCACATTGATACAATAGGAATTCTGATTTGACGAAATGATGTTTCATGTTTAAAGGTATAATAGATTGCTAAGTTCTTGAATGTGCCAGAAAACACCACATGCTTTACCTTTGTAGATGTGACATTTTCCCCTATTTCTAATGAAAGCAAAGGCATCAAGCCCACTAACAGGAAAACATATCATCAATATATTTCTTTTTCACGTATTAATTGTTTTAACAGAATCACAATAACAAATTATATTTCAAATGCAGGAGGACGTATATAATCCACATACATGGTTACAAGAATGTCTATCTGACTGCCTTTATAATTTTGGTGAACCTTTTCTCACATGTTGGCCAATCTCCTACTTGAGAAATAAAGCCCTAAAGCAAATTGCTGAATTCTTGAAATATGAAGATGAGAATTCCCAGTATATTTGCATTGGTGCTGCGCAGAAGGTAATGCTTTTCTTTTTCTTTCTAACATGAGAACATGTTTCTTTCTAACATGAGAACATGCACCAACTAACATCAGACATCCAGGAAGAGAGGCAGAAAAATGCTTGAGTTCCATAGCACTCTGAGTTACTAACCGGCACTTTTTTGATAAACAATGAAATTGAAATACTTATGTACCCTAAGAACAATACAAAGTAAATTGACCACACACAATTTTGCATCAACTGCACTTTCTGTACAATCATCCCTCTCTGTAGTTGTACATCACAACTGTTGCTGAACAATGTCGTGAAAGAGCAAACCAAAGGATACTTTGGTAGGTTAAAGGCACCATTTTTTTATGGTTTTGCAGGATATATTGTGTATTTTTGAATGGCCTAAAAGGTAAAATTCAGCATTTTTCTTATTTAAATTAGAGAAATGACAGACACTAATTGTCCTACTGGCATGTTTGACTTCGCGGCTTCATTTTGCACATATATTTTTTAAAATAAAAAAGATGTATAAAATTTTTGGGATTAATTTAGTTAAATTAGATAAAAAAATGCCCACGAGAATAAGTGTATCAAAATACTTTGCACTTTGTGTATAATTACACTCTTCGCAAAGCATGGTATGAAGGAGTAGCATAGAAATTGTCTAGGAAAAACATATTTGCACCATTAGAGATTTTGAATTCTAGACTCAATTATTGAACACTACTTCTTAGCCTTGGAAAGATTATATTTATTACAGGCGTTATCCATGTTGTGCTGTTGGATTGAAAAACCCAATTCAGATGCATTCAAGCATCATTTGGCTAGAGTTGCTGATTTCCTATGGGTTGGTGAAGACGGCATGAAAGTGCGGGTAAGTGCAAACCTTTCTTTCTATTGTGTTTTCATAAGACAAAACTCTGTCTGCCTCAACACTTTGTGCCTCACCACTTAATAAGCTATTGTTTATCCAAAGGTCTGTGCTGGTCAATTATGGGATGTTGCTTTTGCTGTTCAAGCAATATTAGCATGTAATATTGCAGAAGAATATGGAAGGACCCTCAAGAAAGCACATGATTTTATAAAAGCTTCCCAGGTATATTTAGTGCAGAATTGAAGTTCTGTTGACTGTATTTCTCTTGACTTACCTCCTTAACTCTACTAACTTCAATTTTAAGATCATGGACAATCCTTCTGGTAACTTCAGCAGAAAGTACCGTCATGTATCGAAAGGTGGATGGGGCTTCCAGGTTGCAGACCAAGGTTGGCAAGTTTCAGATTGCACAGCAGAAGCTCTTAAGGTGTGATAATAGCCCGAGAAAATAAGCCTGAAAATTTTGGAACAAACAACAAGCTATATCGATTATGCTAAAAGTAAGGGTAAAAGTATATAGAAAAAGAGTAACAAGGATAGGTGTGTCTCATAAGCATATAGTAAGGTATATGATCATTATCTTCATGCAATCCCAGTGAAGGAAATAATTATTTCCCCCATATAATGTGTCAACATCTGAAATCAGTGTACACACAGTTCACCAGATCATAAATAGACCCAAAATATGCATAATAAAAGTAAACCTACAAACACATAATAATACAACTTTTTTTCTTGTTTCAGGCTTTGTTAATGCTGTCAAAGTTTTCAACAGACATTGCAGGTGATCAGATGGAAATATGCCGCTACTATGATGCAGTGAATGTGTTGTTATCGTTACAGGCATGAACCGAAACAATTTATTTTGCTTTCATATCTATGTTTCAGCCATTATAAAGGGACATGATAGTTGTAGCAATATTTCTCGAAACCTAAATTGTCCTATGTTCTTGTCATCATCATTATCAGTGTGACAACAAAAACCTAACAAATATGCAGATTTTCCTCTTTGGCAAATGATCCCGATCTTGATTGCCGGTTGTTGCTCCTTCTTAGTTGTCTCACGGGGTTTCATCACTAGCCTACCCCAACTTGCTTGGGACTAAAGGCTTTGTTGTTGTTGTTGTGGCAAATGATCCCGACATGTTTTAACAGTTGACATAGCAAATGTGGTAACTTTGAACAGTACACTGTAAACCAAAAGGCAAATGATGTTTTTGGACATCTCAAAATGAGAAATATATAGCCATCACCATTAGTAGCATATATTTGCATGCAAATACAAATATTGGATTGGGGATTAGTATTCCAGTTAAAATCGAATCCATAGATAACTATGTTTTGATCATTACAGAATCCAAATGGTGGCTATGGAACATGGGAGTTAGCTCGCACATATCCATGGATGGAGGTATTCTCCCAGTTCTCTCACCTTGGTAACTAACTACAGACCATCATTGCATCATGCATTGCATTTGCATATACTCTTGTATTAATTAGTTTATATAATTCAATTTAAAACACGCATTGAATGCTATTATAGTCCATGAAATCTGAAAAATAAATGCTACTCAGCATTTCTTACACTGGAAACATAGTGCTACATGAACCATAGTGGATTTGGTGTTTATTTGCAAATCACAAAGGCTATTATATTAAAGAAAAATAAGGCTATCCTACTGAAGGCAATTATTTTTTGCCAGCATCAAAGAAATCTCAATTTGCTGAATCACTGTCATTATACATGAACATAAGAGCAAGATACAACAGGAGGCATAAATTCCATGGTGACATTAGCTAACACTTCAGTACAAATTAATATAATGGTAAATAAAACAAAAAGGAATTCTAACAAGTCTAAAAGTGATCATAACCGAGGTGAATCTCCAGGCTAGTTACACGGATAATACTACAGCTAATAATAACTTTTTAGACACATTTAGAGCACTGAATAGTGGGTCTTTTATTTTTACATGGCAGATTTTCAACATGACAGAGATATATGCAGACATCATGGTGGAGCATCAGTACGAAGTTTACAACTTTTCTTATGAATACCTCAGCCTATGACTGAATCATAACAAGCATATGTAGTGCAGGTATGTCGAGTGTACCTCGTCAGCCATCCAAGCATTGGTATTGTTTCGGGAGAAGTACCCTGGTCATCGGAAAGACAAAATAGATCAGTGCATCAGGAGGGCAACAGAATTCATTGAAAAGTTACAAAATTATGACGGCTCATGGTCAGTAGCCCTATCCCTGTATCCCATACGAAAGAACATATTAGGGCTAATTCAACATATTCAACACTTCAACAGGTGACAGTCTTATTGTTTTGAATGGACTGGAGAAGAACAGTTCAATTTTGTGCATTTGCTACTGTATGTGTTGCTATTGCAGTTTTGCTACAGCAAGACCTAAAATCTAGGGGCACAAAAAGAGTAGGAGAATCCAGTAACAATTGGCAGAGTGCACAATCTTCGGCAGGCTAACAATAAAGGAGTCAATTTGGCATACCTTGCCAACTTTACATGGACAAAGAAACAAGAAATGCTATAATATACTATTCTATAAAAAATTATTTAGCAATCAGTTGCTACAGATATCAATCTAGTTACAACCTTATGTAGAAAATCAAAATCATGTTATTTAACTAAATTTTGAAACATCACAACAAACATTATATAGCCTAGATGGGTACACGAGGGATCAATACTAATCTATTAATAACTTGCTTTGCAGGTTTGGATCATGGGGTATTTGTTTCACATACGGCACATGGTTTGCTATAGAGGGTCTTTCGGCTGTTGGAAAGAATTATGGTAATAGTACAAGCATTCGGAAGGCCTGTAAATTTTTGTTATCAAAGCAGCTAACGAATGGTGGATGGGGTGAGAGCCATCTTTCATCTAGGACGAAGGTAACCATCTCTGGAGTGCTTTGTTCACAGAAGTTGCCTTGCCTTGTTGCATCTTTAATTTGCAAGCTCATATTCAAATCCTACTCAGGCATACATAAACCTGGATGGGGGGAGGTCACATATTGTGAACACTGCATGGGCAATGTTGGCACTCATGAAAGCTGGACAGGTGATTACTTATTTGAATCTACTACAGAGTTAATGTATAGAGAAATAGCAGTGTCTGATCCCTAATTCAACAGCCCAAAAGTTCCATTCTAGTTCATTTCACTTTTCAAACTAGGAGTATTAAATATTCTCCACCTTTGCTGCTATTTTCAGGTGGAAAGAGATCCTACTCCACTGCACAAAGCAGCGAGATTAATCATGAGCATGCAGCTTGGTAATGGAGATTTTCCACAGGAGGTGACTGATAACGCATTTTATATCATACATTTCACTTTCCAATTTGACTTTCCATGCTATAACTAAGTGAACACAATTGAGCAATCAGGATGTTTCATTGAGGGATGTGGGTGATCTTTTGATTAGGAAAATAACTCAACAATTTTAGCCTCCAAAGAACATATATAAGAAATAAACATAAGTAAAGTTTGAACTGCCAGTGTGAGCACCGCACCCACATTCTTTCCCTTTTGCCTTATTTGAGGTGCTACCCAATCGCTAGTAGCCATAAATCACCTTCATCCAAATATTCAGTGTTATTTAGCAGTTAACAGTCATTTACTAACAGTTTGTCCACTGTGATGCAGGAAATGATCGGAAGTTTCTTGAAAAATGGTCCCTTGTGCTACATGGTGTATCGCAACATATTTCCTATATGGGCTCTTGGACAGTACCAGAAAATAGTACATCACCGGGACTAACCACCCAGCTCGTTTACAAGTAGTTTGTTCACTGTACCGTAGGAAATGAATGGAAGTTTCTCGAAAAAAATAGTCCCTTGTGCTACGTGGCTTACCGCAATATGTTTCCTACCTAGGCTCTTGGGCAGTATCAGAAACTGCTATTATATTCTAAACTTACACATCCATCTGCACTCCGCAGAACGGGCAGGTGTGATATGTCCAGTGTAATTAATTATTAGGAAAATTTCATATTGCATACTTGTACTTCGCAATTAGTCCAGACAAAAGATGACTGAAACAATCGAAGGAACGAAAACGCAATGCTCTGCACCAAATTTTCCTATCAAGCAATGCTCGCAAACATCGCACCGTTAAAAAAATGGGAATACTTGATGAATTATGGCTCATGACCAACTAAACTAATGAGCATACTCATCAGAATGGCGACTGACCCTTTCAGTTTCATGGAGCTCCATTTCGCGGGGCCAAAACGCACCAGAACCTAGCGCCATCCCATCCCACCGGACCTGGGAGTCTGGGATTAGTTGGGGGGGGCGGCGTGGCGCTGGTCGGCGTTGGGTCCTGCGAGCTGGGCGGCGGCGGCGGCTCTGAGCCGCAGGAGGAAGAGGAGTGTCAAGTGTGAGAAAGCGGCATTTTTACACAAAAGCCCCTCGTGGACGCTCAAACCCCTAACCAGTCCACGCAAGGGCCTCGCTCGTTAATCACACCGTCTGACACGTCGTTAACCCCGGAGTTAATGACCCTCGTCACCAGCTTTACTCCTCTCTCTCTCTCCTCTCTCCTCGCTTTTCATCTTTTCCCCTTCCCCTCGCCCCCTCCTCGTCTCTACCCACCTCGGTCACCGCGGCCCGACCCCCCTCCCCCCGGCCGGCGAGCGGCCCCCGACGCGCGCCCTCCCCATCCGCGCTTCCCGCCGGCACCCGATTGGCCGGGACCAGCAAGGACGGGAATCGAGTTGATTGGCGGCGGCGACGCGAGGCGTGCTCCGGGATCGATCGAAAAGGTGGGTGCTTTCCTCCTCTCCGCCCTGCATCGGTCTCCTCACGGCGTCGCGTGATGCGACCTCCGGAGGTCAATTTGGTGGCGGGGTGCGGTCTGGTGTGCTCGGGTGGCTCCGATTTATTTCGGGATGCTGTTTAGTTCCCCCGGGGTTCGATTTGGTTCTTAGAAGTTTGGCTGGTTAGGTGTTGCGCTTCATGGTGCCAAAGATTGCCGTTTCTAGACTAGAGTTTCTTTGGGGATGATCACGGTCTGATCTGAGATTGCTTCTCTTGGGTTCCTTTGACGTTTCTGTGGCTTGACCTTCGTTTTGAGTCCCTTCTATTTTTGTGCGTCCGTGTTGGTGGCTCTCGAAATGGCATGTCTTCTAGGAAGAGGACGGTGTGGTCCATGTAGTACATATTGTAGTAGCATGTGGTTGCTTGTAGGCAGCGTTTCTGGTGTTGGGTTTGCCAAGTACTGAGTTCTCAGCTGCTGTTATGCTTGCAGCATGGTGTTTGTTGGAAATATATTATTTTATACTAGTAGAAACGAGAATCTTTGGTTCTGTTAATTCGTTGTTCCTTGTTTGTAACCCCTGTTTGGTTTGTTGTTCACAGTTTAAAGTCTTTCAGGGAGCTGTGTAGGGGCGGAGGGGGGCAGTTTGCAGTGATTGTGGAAGCCCAAGGTTCTAATTGTCTGAAATGGCGCAAGGCGCCAAATTTCCTGCGTTCATGGGCTCCGTGGGTGTCAATGATGGCGGTGGCAACTACTTCTGCGACATGGCCTTCTACCAGAAGCTAGGGGAGGGCTCCAACATGTCGATCGACAGCCTCAACAGCATGCAGACCAGCATGCACGGTGGTTCCATAATGTCTGTCGACAACAGCAGTGTCGGGTCCAACAGCGACTCTCGAACTGGGATGCTTGGGCATCCAGGGCTCAAAGGACCGGTCATAGTGGGCAGTTACTCAGTTGGTAACAGCATTTTCCGGCCTGGGCGGGTTTCACATGCCTTGAGTGAGGACGCTTTGGCACAGGCTTTGATGGACAGAAGGTTCCCAACTGAGACGCTCAAGGACTATGAGGAGTGGACCATTGATTTGGGGAAGCTGCACATAGGCATGCCCTTCGCACAGGGTGCCTTTGGGAAGCTCTACAGGGGAACATACAATGGTATGGATGTTGCCATTAAGCTTTTGGAGAAACCAGAGGCTGACCCTGAGAAAGCTCAATTGTTGGAGCAGCAATTTGTGCAAGAAGTTATGATGCTTGCTACATTGAGGCACCCAAATATAGTGAAGTTTGTAGGTGCGTGCAGGAAGCCCATTGTTTGGTGCATTGTGACTGAGTATGCAAAAGGTGGGTCTCTCAAGAATTTCTTGAGTAAGAGACAGAACAGGGCTGTTCCTCTGAAGCTGGCTGTGAAGCAGGCGTTAGATGTGGCACGTGGCATGGCCTATGTTCATGGCCTTGGATTCATTCATAGAGATCTTAAGTCAGACAACCTCCTAATATCGGGTGATAAGTCGATTAAGATTGCTGATTTTGGAGTGGCTAGGATTGAAGTAAAGACTGAGGGCATGACACCTGAAACTGGAACATATCGTTGGATGGCTCCGTAAGTTCAACTAAAGCTCATTGCTTTGCTTATTAGTTTATCAATATATCTCTGCACAAGTTAAATCTGTTTTGTGTTCACACTATAGCATGGATCCTTGTATGAAGCAGTTCCTTTGATAATATATATGTGTAGTTTCAGCTGTTACTTATACGATTTTCCTGTAATATATTCATGGCAGGTATTGTAGATTTTGTTGGGCAGGTATTGTAGACTTTGTTATATGCATTCTTCCTATCTTAGTCCCAAGTTTATTGTATTGCAGGTTATATCTACCGTGGGTGGTTATCATAGAACTGTTTCTCCAAACTTCACTTGATTTTATCATTTCTTGGCGTGCACTAAATACTTTTGTTTAAAACATGTTTCAATTTGTCTGTCAATTTCTGTGTTTCTGTTGTGAGCAGTTTATCATTGTCCAACATTGTGACCTGGTTTGGCAGTATATAAAATAGGCATTGTGCCCGCTGGAGATTTTTTTTTTTTTTTTGGGAAAATTCCTGAGTCCTGACCATGACCAACTGGGTTCAAATTTTCTTAGGATGCTGTTATAGAAGTCAACATGTTTCTGTACATAGAAGTTTTATAGATGGGTGCTAATTGTAATAGAACTATTGCTATCTAAGGTATTGGATTGCATCTGTTGCGTTTAAATTGTTGATGCACGCTTGATTCATCTGCCAATAGGTCCATTAAGGATTGTCATCTTGCAAGTGTTTGTATGAATGGTGGACCCAACTCTGACCCCAAAGCTGTGAAGATATCCAACTTCAATTGATCTGCTCTTAATCGATCAGATATTCATGAGTGCTTACCAAACCCGTCAGGAACGTGATAGATGAATCAATTGGAAACTGTCCGATCTGCACTAAAAAAAATGATTTTCTTGGCCTGCTGAACCACAGACCCCAATAAGTTAGTAGTCACCACCCATTCCCCTAGCTAGCCATCCATTTTAAGCTGTCACTGTTCAAGCTTGCCACTGCTGATAATTGATAAGTCGATCTTAATGCAACACGAGAGTTTATTCAATGATTGTGAGTTCATAGATTTTTCTTATGACAATGGCTTTATTCTGTACAAAATCAATAAGAGATGAAGTTTAACCCCACAAATATATTGATGAAAATGGCCTAACATAGTTCTGCTTATACAAGAAATAGTGTACATGGATAGCTGTTCTTTCCATTAAACATTGCTCATTCTTGTTTTTGTCATCCAATGGGTAATGAACCCACATGCAACAACTTAGTGGTGGAAACAAAGTCTGCTAGAGATTAACTGAATTCTTTTCCATAGCTAAATAGGCAATTTTGCTCTTGGTTAGTCTGCAGCAAGGATGGCATGGAATTTGTTGCAGGTTACTTTTCCTTTTTTTTTCCTTCCTAAACTTACTGGATGGCAACGGGTGAAAAAAAAGGCGTTTTTACGCGTCCGCTTCAGCGCATTTAAGCGCCTAGCGCAAAGGAAACGCTATGTTTTGGGGTCATTGCGCACATTACACGCTGACACCGCTTTGGCGTCTCGAAGGCGAAGACCAGGTGCAGGCATGGCGAGCGGCCTGTCTAGGGCTTCATGGCTTCCTCTCAGGTAAAATGCCAAGAGCGCTTCGCGTGGACTGCCGGCGTAGGAGAGGCCGCCCCCATCTGCCACGAGGGAATACTTTGACCAGCTACTAGGAAAAAAATAAACATCCACTTCAATGCTACTCCCTCCTTCCAAAAATAAGTTTACGCTGGGTTTGGTCAAATATTGCTTTGACCAACAATTTCCATAAATAAATTTAATCAACTTTGGTAATATAAAAAATATATGTTATGAAAATATTTCTTATGGTGAATTTAAAAGCACATGTTTCATATTGTTAAAGTTAATCAAATCCATAGAAATCACCGGTCAAAGTTAGATCTAAGCAAACCCAAATGTAAACTTATTTCGGGATCGAGTTAGTATGAACTTAGTCTTCTGACGTACGGAAGTACTGGTTCTCAGCAAATGATTCTAAACTTACATTCACATTTATTTCTCAAATAAAATACAAATTTATGTCGTGGACACTTAACTATGCTCCCTCCGGTGCCAAAAAGGAAGTCTCTTTTTTTGTGACTCCAAAAAGGAAGTCGTTTTGGACAAGGTTTTAATTAAAAAAAAATTGGGAATATAAATTATAAATACTTTTAAATTTATTAAGTATAGTTATGTAAAAACTATATGATTAGATTTGTCTTGAAGAGTACTTTCATAAAAGTATACGCATGTCACTTTTTCATAAATATTTTTATAGAAAATAAGAGTCAAAGTTGTATTTTGGAGACCATGCGTTGTCCAATACGACTTCCTTTGTGATACCGGAGGGAGTATGCAATTTATGTCATGGACACTTCAACTGTGTGCAAATTTATGTTTTGGACACTTCAAACTGTGTGCAAATTTATGTCTTGGACACTTCAACCATGTATGATTGATCTCTGGAAGTTTTAACTTGTAGTGCATACCTTGAGCAGTACACAAGTATGCTCTTTCATCATAGCTTTATACAGTTCTAGAATTGGGTCAGCCACTGATTGTATTATTCTGTTTTCGTTTATTTCTGATGTGCTAACTTCCAATTTTCTCATTTGCAGCGAGATGATCCAGCACAGGCCATACAACCAGAAAGTTGACGTCTACAGTTTTGGCATCGTCTTGTGGGAGCTAGTTACTGGGAGCGTTCCTTTTGCAAACATGACCGCAGTGCAAGCTGCCTTTGCTGTGGTGAACAAGGGTGTTCGTCCAACTATACCCCAGGACTGCCTCCCTGCCCTTGGGGAGATCATGACCAGGTGCTGGGATGCAAACCCAGATGTGCGTCCCCCCTTCTCTGAGATTGTCAGGATGTTGGAACAGGTGGAGCAGGATGTCATGAACACTGTGCGTAAGGCCCGATTCCGCTGCTGCATCTCCCAACCGATGACCATGGACTGAAGCAGAATCCAGGAAAATTGGAACCTGGATAGGTTAAAAGCGCAAAGTCTATCCAAGTGTCTTCCGCACCGGTTTGGAGCCTATCTTTGACAATTGACATGTTGTCTTAGTTTATACCCAGCTTGTATTGTCATCAGAGTGATTGTATTAGAGATAGCTAATCTTTTAACTTCAGCCCCTTGCTGTTGTCTTAACAAGTTCATGGTCCTGCTGCACTGTGTGTGTATTCTTGCTGCAGCCAAATGTGTAAGCTTCGATGATGCTTAAAGGTATATAATATGTATAATGAACTGTGGTTTTTCTCCTGCCTCTTCTGAATGGATTAAGTTCTGCGTAATGAAGTTTTTAAAAGTTGCGTTGATGAACGTCAGGGAGAAAAGTTTAAGCACGTCACGGCTGTGTGCTGCTTTCACTTTTGCCTACTGCCGGCTGTTGCTGCCAACTCCTGCTAATGCATTTCAGTTGCTGCTGCTCGTGTCCCCGTTATTGTTGCAACCATAGCTTAGACGGTCTAGATCTTGAAAGCACGTGATGGATGCATTCATTTATCTTCCCGTCGCATGAAAATTGTAAAATTTCAGACAAGCGAAGTGCTACATAACTTGTACTATGATACCATAGAAATTGAGTACGCAAGGAAGGATTAACTCTGAAATTACAGAAGGATGGAGACAGAGACACAAGACTTAACATTATCCAACCGCAGACTGCCGTTGCATAGCTCTGCAGCTTCTTATGGCTGAACGACTAGAATTGAACAGCATTTGATGCGACAACGAGTAGAACAGAAGACAACAAAACATAAGGTAAAGGTAACAGGAAACAAAAGAACAGCAAACAAGAATTTGGGAACTATGATATTGAAATTATAACCTAAATGGAGATGAAACAAAGCCTATGATGTTGTACAACTCAAGCAGCACCCCCATATTCAACAAAACAATCCTCGCCCTTTTCCCCTTCCCACCATGTAGCGCCACACCATTCACCTGCTCCTCCAAATTAGCAGATAGGAGACAGATAAATCAAATGCTTTCCTGCACTGGGCCTTTGTTCAAGTTTGCATTGCCTTCTTCAACCTTGGAGGTGGAAGCAGATCCATTTTCAGCTGAGGCGCCCTCAGATGTTATTTTATTCCCCTTTGTTTCAGTATCTTTCAACTGGACAGATTGAGCAAATGCATCTGAGATACGATCAACAAGCCCAGGCTTGGTGTCAGCTGACTTGTGAGGTTCAGCGCTGGCAGGCTGCTGCTGGCGTCTATTCTCTTGCAAGGCTTTCTCCCGTTGCTCATAGAAGTCAAAATCCTCAAGAATAGTTGTCTCTGCTTCGTGGTTCTTGAAAATTGTTAACATCTGGAGACCCTGTTCCAGCTTCACCTGCATGTTTTGGTCCTCAGGAATTAGTACATTATTCAGATCAGATTACCATTCAACTGACAGGAACCTCCTAAAACGTACAATTTACCTCTTGGGTGTCCCTGCTGTTTGTCACAGGTTTGTTTTCATTGTTCTCAAGAGTGATGTGTCGCAGAAGGTTATTTGGTACATCCTTAATTATGTGCCATTTCACGGGGAATTGGCCACTCCACTTGTCTTGCTGCCAGTAATCAACACTTTTGTCGAAGTCAACAGGGCCAATCATCTCAGCCACACCACAAAACTGACCACTGCCATTAACCTACAGAAAATGTGGTCAGGAACCAACTTTTGAACTATGCAACGACCAGAATTACAAAGCAACTGAACATATGCACAAACCTAATAGTCTCTTTAGAATATTAAGATTTTCTCCTCTATATAGCAGGAAAATAAACAATGGAATAAGAGGTGCTGGTCTTACCGAGAAAAACAAGAAAACAGGGCAACACTCTTCTTTCTCTTTGGCAGCACAGTAAGCGGAATCCAACTTTCTATTACCGTTGGATGTGCTGGCCCAAACATTATACTTAATGCTCCTATGTACATGGTCCTCAGTGTAGGACTTTATTACAAAGAACTTTGCGTCCTTGTAATCAGTGACAAAATCAGGGCGATTGTACAGTTCACTATCAATCAACGGGACAGTTTTCTCACTTTTCTCATCTCCTGAGGTCTCTGTGTCTTGTATCTTGGGTTTTGTAGCCCGTGGCCCACGGTTTTGCTCATTCATAAACTCCAGAGAGCCATTATGACTACCAAATGTCATGCTGCCCCTTTGTTGATTGGCACTAAAATCAAAGGTACCAAATCTACGACCAGCAGAACTCCAACTTGGAGTAGTGCCACTGTATTTTCCACCTTGTTGGCGTGCCTTATAGGATCCAGGACCATACAGTGATCCATGATGCTGCAATAGCATTTGTGTCAGCACTGAGCGATAAAGGTATATTTACAATAAGACAAAAGCAAATTTCAGTTCCACTGATAACAGAACTATACTGAACCACACTATGTCCTAGAGAAGCAATCAAATACTTAAACTAAATTATATGCAAAAATTGACAGTATACCATTCCAGAAACCAGTGGTACATTCCCTTGACCAAACAGTGCAGGGGCATTACTTGGTTGAGTTGATCCTGAAAAATAAGGATAACAATTAGTTTGGTGTCGCTCTGATCAATCTTTTACACGATATTGGATGTTGTCATAAGAACCTGTCTGCAGCACTTGGGAGAAATATTACCTCTTTCATTTGAACTGAATGGCTGATGATACCCTGGTGTGGGTGAATATAGAATGCCATCAGGAATATAATACTCTTGCTGCAGCATAGTTTCTCCTTGGGATGTTCCAGTTGCAGAGTTTGAGTATCCTATGCTAGGTGAAGCAGGTGGCTGGTAGTAAGGATTTGAGAAGGGAAAGTGCATAGGGAAGTATTGCTGGCCATCTCCAACAGTAGATACCGGAGAGTAAGCTCCATACATCATTTGCGGGTTGTTTGCATATCCAGGAGATAGCATGAATGACTGGTTGTCACTGTGGAGTCCCTTCAGAAAAAAATAGATTTAGAAAACTTTATCAAGAAAAATGAAAAGAGCTCAGTAATCCAGCTACTTACAGGTGACACAGAATGGAGTCCTTCCATGTTCATATAATAGGGATATTCTTCCCATTGCCCAGAAGGATTCATGTAACCTACATAGGAAAGATGGGACCATTTTTTTTTATAAAAAAAAAAAAGAAATGCTAAATGAAAGTGAGCAATATATTTCCTTGTGTAAGTTCAGGATGAGATAATTTGGTGTCTATACACGTAAGAAAGTCAGGATCAAGAGAACAAAGCAGACTACCTGTGTGTGCAGGATGCTCATAGTAAATGTTTACATTAACACATAGAAATGAATAAGCTAACCTCCAGGATAGACTGCTTGGGGCTGCGGTGCATACACATTGCGCTGGTAGTGAAAAGGTTGTTCCCCAACTTTTCCAACAGAATTTGCCTTATCCGTTGCACCTTTTGGTGATTTTATGGAGCTAGCAGCACGCACGTTGCTTGTAGCCATATTCTCCACACTAGAAATAGTCTGATGCAATAGCACTAAACTATGATAAGTGACATTTCGTAAGACGTATAAGACGAGGGGAGAACATATTGTACAACAACATACCTGCTCTTTTGTGTTAGCACTCTTGGAGGGGTTATTCTCGAGTACAGCTTCCTGCTGCAGCGGAATCATGCTATCTGCAGAATGTATAGCACCATATGGATTAGAAAATTACATTTAAAAGTTTATAGTCAAAATGTAAGGAGTTAAAGATAGTCAAAGCGAAAACACCACAGAAGTCTTACCCAAATTAACATGAGTAATATTTTCCTTGGAAAAGTACAAAAGAACAAACAAGATCCTCATTGGCCCCATTTGGAACGTGGGAATTTTTCCCGTTCCTGCATTTTTTTTCCTATGAAATTGAACTGATTCCTGTGATATTCCTGCGTTCCAGACCAGAACTAAAGCTGGCGAGCTGAATAACTTCCCAATGACCCCCCCCCCCTCTCCCATTCACACGTCCTACCAGCAACAACACACGCTCAAGGCTTCTTTGGAACGCAGGAATTTCATAGAAAAATCTAACAGGAGTTTTACAGGAATCAGTTCAATTTCATTGGAAAAACACTGGAAATAGGAAAAAAATCCTCCAATCCAAAGGAGGCCTCAAAATCCCCTTGCAATGCTCAGCACGCAGCCAACAAGCTCTTGCCACATAGTAAAGCACCGTACTTTAACTTCCTATGTACGACAAGAGTTGAGAAACTGTCCCCTAAAACTTTTTCCTATCTGCACACAGCATGTACCGGTTATACTATTTACGGCGCCAGCTGGTCCAAAACGTCATCCTCCCCAAATCGCCCAAAGAAAAAGAAAAGAAGTTCTTGCCCTCGCGCGGCAGCGCCTGACGCAACGCAACCAGCACCACCGAATCGCCGCTCAACAGAGACCTCCCCTCCACAGCTGGCCGGCGAGCACGTGGCCCGACGAGGGAACCCGCAGCTCCGGCGCTCCACGAAGCCCAACGGAATAGCGGCCCCCGAAATCAATCTTGACCTAGGAACCCAAGGAAGGAAACCACCTCGCGGTTCCACCACCAACCCCGCGCAAAGATCACGTCCCCGCCGCGAATTCCCCACGAATCCGGCACCCGCAAGCTCCGTGCGC
>BCLF01000183.1:114350-131527 GCA_001602275.1 Zoysia japonica
CGGCGAGCACGTGGCCCGACGAGGGAACCCGCAGCTCCGGCGCTCCACGAAGCCCAACGGAATAGCGGCCCCCGAAATCAATCTTGACCTAGGAACCCAAGGAAGGAAACCACCTCGCGGTTCCACCACCAACCCCGCGCAAAGATCACGTCCCCGCCGCGAATTCCCCACGAATCCGGCACCCGCAAGCTCCGTGCGCGCGAGAATTCGAACACCGCGGACCCCAACCCCAATCACCAGCAGCAGACAGCGAAGCACGGCCATGGGAAAACAAAGTCAAACTTCAGCGCTCCAAGCTACCGGGACGCGGCGCTTACCGGTGGAAGCCTGGGCCTTCGGCGGCGGCACGGCGGCCATGGCGGAGATCCGGGGACGGCGTCGGGATTAGAGTCGTTCCCGGCGAGGGGTTTAAGCATCAAAAATTGGGGGAGGAGGAAGATTGGGAAAAAATAATTTTTCCCCCTTATTGGACGCGAGGAGCGAGGGGGAAGGGAAATGACGAGCGGTTCTGCCCACCAATGATTTTGTATCGCCTTCGTGGAGAGGAAGAAACGGGCTCGGCCCGGCCGGCCCAGATCACTGACGGGTCGGGGGCAGATCCTCGCAGTGGGAGAAAGCGGGTTGGACCCGAACTGGGAGTGGTAGGTACAGCCGTGCAAAGATCTGGACCCGAACCCCGGCATCGCCACGTGGGTATTTTAGGCATGTGGAGGTGTGGTATGGCTAATGGCCTTCTTGCCCTACTCCGTGTCCATGTCGGCTTCCAGGTTCTCCATTGAAAGCAAAAAATTATCATACTTTTTTTTAAAGTTAGTTCAATCTTATATGAAAATATAGATTAAAAAATACCATGTTCTAAAGGGAGAACTTTGTCTAGTGTCATGCTGCGTGAGACTTACAGCATGGTCCCACCATGGATGTCTGTTGACGATGACGCCATGCACTTTGTGAATTTCTTAATGCTTGCAATACCTTCACTCTATTCTTTTAGATTAGCATTTTTTTTCCCCTAAAGGAGTTATTGGTTTATGCATCTTGGAATTTTTTCTTATTTGAACCATTCAGGACAAGAAATTGTCGTATAAATTTGAGAAAATAATAAGTTACGATCATTACTGCTAGAAAAAATAGTCTAAATAATTAGTTTATAACTTTATCGTTGAAAATATGAACCCAATGTATCTCTATATATATTTATAATTTACCTACTTTATTCTTGTGCAAAATTCACCATCCATCCTAAAATTAATTGTTGTCACCGGCAAAAAAAAATACATACGCTTCAAGTTGAGTGATAAGTATGATTGTTTGGCACCATATATTATGAGATGAGTGTAATATCTGTTTGAACGCCATAACACCGGAGAACGGTCTAAAAATCTCAATGATGGCATACACCAATGTGAAGAGAAATATAAAATTCAAAAAGGAATAAGTCCATTCACATTCATATCCTATCATTTGACGTCCTATCTAAATCTATTGTGGTAATAAGAGAGGGATATGCTAAGTTTCACACTTTCACAAATCAATGTTTCTTAAGTTGATGTTCTTGACCCATTCACATTCATATCCTATCAATGTGGAGGACAGCATTTGAGAACACTGCATTTGAGTGATTTCTATTTTTACCGTATCGCATTTTTGTTTGTTCTTCGATTGCTTGCAGAAATTGAATCTCGTGTTCAGGTTGATCTTGCTGTTCCGATGAGGTCAATGATCATTCGAAGTTGGTTCTGTGATTGTTAAGACGCATACAATTTGTTTATTTATAGTTAGATCGTGGGGATCACCTCCACCAAATCGGGACCTTAGGGTGCGGGAGCTCTTCGATTGAAATCGTCTGAGATTCAAGTTCACTCCTCTTTGGTAGCCAATAGGGTTTGCGCAACAGCAACATTGTAATATGTGCAAGCAAATCCTAAGGGCTCGTTCGGCAAGCCCCAGCCGGAATCATTCCTAACTGGATTAATTTCGGGTATGGATCAATTAAATATCACTTAACTCTTGCTAGATAATTTTAATTTTTATTTTCTTATTACATCTAAAATCTTGCTCATCTCTTTAACCTCATCCAGATTCATTCCATAGGGTAGAAGATGCGTTTTCATTCCAAACCGTGAAATAGGGAAATGATGTTATGAGATGGGTTTCATTCCTAACTTGATATAATTATTCATAAAAAAAATTGAGCTAAAATGGAGAAATGCCAGGAATTAATCCATTAGGAATGATTCCTGCTGGAGCTTACCGAACGAGCCCTAAAATGGTGCCGAAGTCACTTGTACCGACAGATATACACTTGTCCTAAGAAACATATAACACCTCAACACAATTCACAGTTCATACACAAGTTACCTCCGTCGGTGTACAGATAATCAAAAGACGATTTAATCCTCGAAAAAAACAAGAGAGACAATTAACTAGAGAGACAGCAACTAAGGTAATTACATACCAATTAATAAGAATCCTCTCGATCAGAGCACAGACATAACGAGCACGACGATCACGGCGGCCACCGCGCCGGCGACGCCCACAGCGGTGCGCGCCGTCGCGCCAGGGACGATCTCGATGTTGAACCGGCACGTCCCGGTGGACGGGTCGACGTTGGTGGTGGTGGCGAGGCCTTGGAAATCGCAGGCCCGTTCGTCCTGGTCCATGGTCTGGTAGTAGCTGTTGTACGCGTAGGAGACGTTCCCCCTGGCGTCGAGGCCGCCGCACGACGTCTTGTACCCGAGGCTTGTGCAGTCGGCGAGGCCGCACGCGTAGCTGACGCTGTCCCCGACCTTCTGGTCGGCGAGGTTGGCCGACGGCTTGAGCACGCACCACTTCTTCGGGAGGTACATGACGTCCCTCGCCGGCTTGAGCGTGCCGCCGGTCCCGCCGGCGAGGCTGAGCGGGTACTTGGGCGTGCCGTCGTAGTAGAAGATGCCCCAGTGCCGCTCGAAGTTGCCCGGCTGGATGCTCTTCTGGTCCTCGTCGATGAGGCTGAAGAGGTAGGCGTCGACGGGGCCCGGCCGCAGCGGCGTGCCCTGGCCGGACGCGATGTGGGACAGGAACCCCTGGTTGAACCGGCGCGCATAGTCCAGGTTCGCGTTCGCGTCGCCGTCCGTCGGCCAGCCCACCTCGCCGATGACCACGGACACGTTGCCGAACCCGTTCCGGCGCAGCGCGGCCACCAGCGTGTCGTGGTTCGCGTCGAAGGTGTTCTGGTACGTGACGCCGCCGTCCACCACCGGCGACGACGCGCCCTGGAAGAAGGCGTAGTCCAGCGGGAAGTTGGGGTCGGAGTACAGGCTGATGAACGGGTACACGTTCGCCACGAACGGCGCGCCCGTCGACGCCAGGAACTGCACGATCGTCAGCATCAGCCCGTGGATGTCGCCGCGGAAGTCGCCGTCCGACGGCTTCCCCGTCGGCGACTCGTACACGTCCGCGTTCAGCGGCACCGTCACCTTCACCTTGTCGCCCAGCCCGGCCTTCGTCAGCGCCGCCTGCACGTTCTGCATCGCCGGGAACGTCATGTTCAGGTACGTCCCGTTGAACGTCGTCAGGAACGGCTCGTTCCCGACGGCCACGTACCTGCACTCCCGACCACGCGCCAGGGAAGCGAGACAGAGAATGATGATTACAAATCAGTATCCAGCAGCATAAAACTGAATGGGACAACAAAATTTATATTTAAAAATTTCAAATCAGCATCTCTCCATTTCATCATGAATTTGAATCCGTAGAGGTAGATGTGCCATCAGTGGGAGGGAATACCCATTGAGGGACTACGATGCACACTGAAAATCATGATGCGAAACCGAGATGATTTGTGGCAATGGTCCCATGTTTGTTTATGTGATTGATGGCCACGTTTAGTAATTATGGTCCCCCAGGTCCCATGATAATCATCCAGGGTCTTTTGAATTTAACATGTATAAAAGCCTGAATATCCTATATTCTCAATCACGCAAACTTCAAAAAAAATATTTGCAATGCATTCCTAATTTAATTTGAAAATGAAAGAACCCAATGAAAGTGACTCGGAACAATCCCGTGTTCGAAACAGGTCCAAAGTAAGAACATTGGAGATGGCTAAGGAAGCTCGGAGATGGAGAATGTTCATCCATCCCGGTCGACGTGGCACGCGCACGATCGTTCCAGATGGATGGCCAAGAAGCACGGGCTGGAAAAGTCGGCGAAAGCCTAATGGCAAACGTGTCAGAAATTCAGAACTTGTGTCACATGATTGAGCCTTTTGCGTCTTCTAGTTACCACCGCCAACGGAATCGATGTCCCAATCACACCCACAAACACACACAGCAAGTGGCAGGACCAACACCAAGGGATCTTGTGGCATGTTTTGGTTGCTTCTCAAAGCTATGTCACTGAACCAAAGCAGAAAAAGGCAGTGGCAGCCTCACTTTCACTCACTAGGCATGGGAGTTAAAGGAACTTCTGGTCTGGCCAGGATTTCAGTTGCTTGCACCCGTGGGTTTCGGGTGAGGATTCTCTGCAGTAAATACTATTATCTTGATTCTTAAATTAATGTTGTCATTGACATCTAACATCAAACCATTCGTTTTATTGATAAAATTAGTTCAAAGTATGTAAACTTTTAAGTTGTGGTTCAAATAAATTTAATGATAAATTAAATTATAAGAACATATATGATATTTATTAAAAAAAATTGAATAAAATGAATAGTGAAAGTTGATGGTACAAGCTAACGAAGACATCCATTTAGGCACGGAAGGAGACAGTGAGTGGTATTTACTGTAGAGGACCCCTTCCCGTGGGCTTCCCATATCAGCCTTGCTTTAATCTGCATGCCACTAGACACAACCAGCAAGATCATTGGCCAATCTGCAATCTTCTAGTGTATGGTGTTCCTCTTTATGTATGTGGATTGCATGAAAGGTGAAAGTTAAAAGGGAGGATCCACTACGTGAAAGAAAGTTCTTTAATTTGGACGATGACGAAATGTGCGGTTAGTTACCTTTTCCATTCAATTCAAAGAAATCGAAATGCGCGAACGCGTGTCGCTTTTACCAAGTGATTTTGACGGGCTGACCTGATGTCGACGCCGTCGTGGACGTGGCCGGAGACGTTCTTGGCGACCCAGTTCTCGGCGGCCTTGGGGCTTCCCGCGAGGTCCGCGAGCATGTCGTTGGGGATGCCCACCATGACCTGGACGCCGGAATTGCGCAGCGCGCGGAGCACGCCGTCCTCCGCGTCGAACAGCTTCACGCGGTCGAACCCGTTGTCCTGCAGCAGACGCACCACCGTGCTCGACGCCAGCGGGTGGCTCAGCTGCGTGCCCCAGTTCACGCCGATCGCGCGCGTCGGGCGCGCAGCCAGCAGCGCCAGGCACGTCCACAGCGCCGCCAGCACCGCCGCCGCCGCCGGCGACGACATGGATGGAGGCCGAACGAACTGAAGCCCGTAGAATGGTTGATGGGGACTGATCGAGCTGGAGCACCGGGACCGGGGTGGTGAGTGATCAATCAGAGATTGCCAGAAATATGTTGGTCACGGAAACATCTTAGGATCGGGTGGTCAAACAGAAATTCAATGGGGAATCCAGACAAGAGATACTGGTAACGGCGAAGGAGCAGAGCGATCCTTCCAATCAATCAGCAACTCAAATCACTGAAAACCCGGAGAGAGTGAAGCTCCTGAGAAGACACAGAGCAATCACCAAGAACCAGAGGAACAGCGAGAGAGAGGCAGGGGAGTGAGTCCAAGAATCAGACATATATAGGTCGCCGACCGGCGATCAGTAAGTCCGCGTCGCAAGTAAAATCCGGGCCCGAATGAAGAACAGGGAGGGTTCCCAAGAGGAATCAGAGATTTGAATATGAACTTAAAAAATACTCCTACAACGGAAGAACAGGGTGGTTTATGCCTCGACAGAGACGACGACGACCAGGCAGGGCCTAGGAGCTTCGCCTACGGTGGTGTGCTAGTGGTGCTAGAGGAAGGTCACTAGAGCAAGCAATGGCCGCTTTCCCGTTGCAAGAGAAGAGATGGCAGAGAAGGCGTAAAAGAACGCCGTGGCTAAAGCCGGCGGTGCACTGGGGCAGAGGGCAGGGGATGAGCAGCAGGGCCAGTTAGTGGCGAGGAAAGACAGAGATCGTTTGAAAGGAAGGTTGATGTGAGACGAATGCGTAAAAGCGATGGCGACCTTGCTCGATCCTTCGCCACCTCTGCCTCCGACCCCTCCATATATAAATTTTGAAATTCAATTATTCAAAGACCACCTATGTATAGAATTTCAAATCCAAACACCTTTCATTGGTGAAGCAGCGGAGTCAGAGCTCATCTCTGTAACGCAAACACTGGCAGGTAGGGAAAGGATCCGATTCTAGAGTGCCATGGAAGCCCAAGTATCCATCCTTCTGCCATGGCGTCTGGCTATTGCGAAACCGTGCGCTGTAACCACATGAGCAACACAGCGAAAGCGTCCCCTAATCTGTCCGCCGGATTCTTGCCTTGCAGAGGGGAGAGGAGTATCGAGCTGAGGGTCCCGGGGAGCAGTGGAGCTAGATGCCCAGGAGCTGGAAAGCGTCATTAGTTGTGTTTAAACATCAGACGTTCGCTATGATGATGATTACTGGTATCAGCTTATGGCATGATTGTATCACACGGCGATCAAACATCCTGTGTTAACATTTTCATTTTTGGAAGCGAGGAGAAATTTTCAGGTCGAGTCAATATGGTCTAGAAATCAACCAGATTTTCTCTTTTCAAGCACATCAAACCGAGACGATCAACTGATGGGTACTCTGTGAAGCATAAAACAGAGGCAAATAGTTTAGGGCTTCATGGAGAGAAGGTGTGCGTCAGGGCCGAAGGAATTATTTTGATTGTTATCCTTACTCATCATTTTTAATTTGTACTTACGGTTTAGAATGAATTGTTCAAAACATTGCGTCTTGGAGCCGGTTGTCATCAGACTACATATACCACATTATCAATTTTCAGACTTTCAGTGTCTCTGCTCTGCTGCACTATGGAGTCTAGTTAATTAGTTCGAGAAATTAAAAGACGCTCCTAACAAACGATAGCACCGAAAATAGAAATAGTATCCTTGAACAATAGTCATTGTCAGTTCCTTTTCACGTATAGAATCCACAAGAAAAAACCGGCAGATTTCAGCACGAACACTATTAAACCCTTTCTGAACTGTGTGCTATGAGTTAATCTTTACTTGACTTGGGCTTGAGATTTTTGACAGTTGAAATGTAACCGCTACTGTAAGATTGAAAATCGAACTGTACCAACACCAAACAACTACTAACTAATCCTAAACTTGATATTCCTTCAGAGGGAGGACCAAATATCTGTTGCAGGTAACACTTTTCCCATTTTCAAGTCTGAAGAATCTTCTGCTCGAGTAGGGGGTGAAAACTAATGACAGTTAGGTTACCCTCCAAAACTGATCTAGCGTTTCAAAATCCGCTTAACTTTTGAGAAACTAATTCACTTTTTTTATGAACTAAAGAGGTTCACAGGTTGAACTTAGGTGCGCTACACCCCTACTCTGGAGGCCTCACAATGCCTGCCTGTCTGCCTGGTAAGCAATCAAGTGTCCGGCTATTTCCCATGACCGGCAATTTCAGAAGTAACCTGATGAAGTTCTTGTCCCAAAATGTCCTATGAAAGATTATGTACGGTACTAGTAGGTAACAGCGGCGGGATGAAGATCAAGATTCTGCGTCAGAGACACCCTCCTATAGAAAAGTTTTGTGCTGTAGAGCAGTGGCAACTTGTTCTTCCTTGACATCCTTGTGCCACTGAAATAATACCAATACCTTTCTTTTAAATTTTGGAGCTCATGCCCGTCTCAACGGCCTGAATCTATTGGAAGATAGGATATTGGAAAAATTCCGGTCTGGACTGTTCGAATCGATCCTGGTGCAGGTAGTGGTGAAAATGAGCCGAAGAAAATGAACTAAAAATTGTGAGAGTCGGATTATATTAGAATCGGACCAAAATTCTATGTCAAAATAATTTGTGAAAGGATCTGCGGACCGAACCTTTTTAACACTCCTGGGTGTAGGAGGTTCTACTGCTCTCACGTTCTACAAAGCCCTCTTCTCTTGATTTAAATTTAGACACCATCAAACAATATGTCACATGCAAAAGAAAGAAATACAAAACAAAAGGAGGATCACTACTCGTGCAGCGTCAGAATTGTTCACGAATACTTGTTCAGCCACACCGGTGCAACCCGAGAAATGCGCAATCATATGAAACCCATGGCTAGGAATACAATCATTGTGGTGGACTGTGAGAAACCATTGGATTATAAGATCCATAGAAAAGATAGTTTATGAAAAGTAAGTATATTATAAGATTATGGGCTAGCGATTGTGTGGTGTTTAATACAAAATCTGATAAAATCTAAGTGAGGATTGAGATTCTATATTTTAGAAAGCTAAGCTCCTGTTATCCGAGGGAAAATCTATCGTGTTTGTTTACACTTTTCTGGTTTTTTCTTTTTTAGAAAAACAACATTTTAGAGAAGCAAAACTTAAGAAAGGTGAAGTCTTCAGCGTACCGCTTTTTAGACTAGCAGCAATGTCCTCGCGAGTGATGACAATGACGCTGGAGCAGGAGATGCTCCTCGCGATCGCACAATAGCCCGACCCCAGTGACCCTAGGCATGGTGGGCCCACCCATACATACGGCGCCTTTGTGTTTGGCGCTGCTCGAGCTCGATGAGGCGGTTATTATCAGCGGTGGCTGACCACCCTAGCACACTTGTCAGCGTCCTCCTTACGGCGGTGGGTGGACTTAGACTTTGGGTCCTCGACAGAGAGGCTTGAGGAGCGGCAATGAGGACGGGAGAAGTGGGAGGAGGTGGGGTGGCGGAAAGACAGGGCAGCGGTGAGAGCGCGAGCGATGGTAGTCAGCAACGGTGGAAGAGGGAGAGGCAAAAAAGCCATGGTGGAACGACTTCTTTTTTCTCTATTAATGTAAAACTATCATCAAATCAGTTTTTGACGCTTTTCTAAGAGCACTCACAGTGTTGTTTCACCAATAAATTTTTCGTTGCAGGCATCAGTTTCACTCACCAGATGCTTTAACTGAAAGCTGAAGTATTGGTGCATCAACTTTTCACTCGGTGCTTGAACAGATTTACTATAGAGAAATGAGTTGATATCATTTATTACCGGTTGCTAAAGCACCGGTCAGAGAGAGGATAAAACTCGGCACTAGTGCTCCATGCGAATGAAGTGACATATGAATCACCTACTCCGTTGTGGCTGGTCTAAGAATGCGTTTAGCACGTTAGAACGTTTTGGTTTCTTGACTGAATCACCACAATCGCTTTCAAAGGCTAGTTTTGTGAAACGATTCAGGCAAGAAACATCGAAACGATTCGACATTTTGACTCGCACGCGTGAATCACCTTTTTTTTTGTGTTTAGATGGTGAATGATGACTTATTTTACCTATTACAACGATTAAACTTAGGAATTAAAAGAAGTTTTTTCATATTTTCAAATATTTTCAAAGTTGTTTCGTTAAATTCGTCCCGTCGAACTCTTCGTGTAGATGACTTTCGAGTTATTTCTAAACTTAAACTTTTTTAAAGTTGTTTTATTAGTTCTCAAAGTTTTTTAAAGTTGCTCTATTAATTCTCAAAATTTTTTAAAATTGTTATGTTTATTTTTAAAATTTTTTAAAATTGTTTCGATATTTTTGATATTAACACAAAAAGTGTATATCGATCATTTCAATCTTCTTCGTTGCTTTATTGAATTTAAATCACTAAAATTTATCAAACAGTTTCTAAAGTGATTTCGTTTCTGATTATAAATATTTTTAACTGAAACTGAAATATTACCATTTGAGAGCTCCTCTCTGGCTCTTACCGTTTTAGAAAATGCAGTTGCAGGAGAAATCTCACAGAATCCAAACAAACAAACTCGTGCTTACCTGGCGATCTGCCCCTCCTCAAATCTTATATTTACACCCCGATCCCCCTCTCAACCCGAGCGAACCTGCGATCTTCTTCTGCTCCAGGCAAAATACTGCGGCCGCAGCAGAAGCGCGGCGCCCCCGCCGCACGCGGCACGCCAGCGGAAGGAGGGCACGCACCGCGCACCCGCAAACTCCCGGCAGCGGTGAACGTGACCGCAGTTGAAGACTCGAAGGCGGAGTACGGCGTGATCATGGCGGCGGCGGCGGCGGTGAGCTCGGCGGGCTCGCTGCTGGCGATGCTGCACGAGCCGGCGCCGGAGCTCAAGCTGCACGCGCTCGCCAGCCTCAACAACCTCGTCCACACCTTCTGGCCGGAGATTTCCACCAGCGTCATGGACATGTGAGTTCCCGCCTTCCTCCCCACCTCTTCCCGCCTACAGCGTGCGCTCTCCTCTGATGATTGTCCCTGCTCTCCACCGCCGTCGCCAGCGACGGGCGGTGCTCCATTCCGCGTCTTCGAGATTCGTCCCGTTCCACGGAGTCAGGTTATGTTCGGTTCGGTTCCGATCATCGAGGGGAGAGGGGTCGCGCTACGCGGCGTCTTGTCCGGTTCGAATTCGGCGCTTGTTTCGTCTGAGGCAACTGGGCTCGGTCCGTTCCGGCTTCAGGTTTTATGAGGGCTTAATTTTTGTGGCTCCTGTAGATTGTACAACTGACCTGGATTTTTAGAGAACAATGTCGCAGTGGAGACCTGGATTGTCGCGTCTTTCTCCTATTGTTGGGATTCATATACCCTGTAGTGGGGTGGTGGTAGAGATGGCAATGGATATCTATTATCCGCGTACCTGTGGATACCCGATCCGATAAATGCGGATATGGATCTCATTTTTCGCCCGCGGGTATAGGTATGGATTTCATTTTATACCCGTGGATAAAATAAAAATGGGTAAAGAAAAGTCTTATCTATACCCGCATATCCGTTTACCCAATAAATAGTCTATACATATACTACCTCCGTTCTTAAATTGATGTCGCCGTTGACTTTTAATTTCAACTTTGACCTTTCGTCTTATTCAAAAAATTAGTTCAAATATGTAAAATTTTAAGTTGTAATTCACATAACTCTAATGATCAATCAAATTATAACAAAATATATAATTTTTATCAAAATTTTTTAAATAAGACGAAAAGTCAAAGTTAAAATTAAAAGTCAACGGCGACATCAATTTAAGAACGAAGAGAGTAGGTTAAAATATACAAACGAAGCAAAGATTATAGTTGAAATTCACTTTTACCTCTTGCTCTATTTATTTTTATCTTTTTTGAAACATAATATGATTTTTAGTGGTATGGCATTGGCCAAGTAGCATAGCTTAGATTGGATATGCTCTCTCTCTCTCGTCGCCACACGTGATATACACGGGCATATTAGTATACCTGCGGGTAAAAAAATATCCGTGAATATGGGTATGGATAACGTTTTCTACCCGTTGCGGGTAACGGGTATGGATAAAGATTTTGCTCGTGGATATGGATAAGATGAACTACTATCCGCGGATATTCTACCCGTTGCCATCTTTAGGTGGTGGTGTTGAACTTGCGAATTAGCGGTACGTTTTCGCTGCGGCAACCCTAGCTTCGATCCGTTTTCGAGCTTGAGATTTTGTGAGGGCTTAACATTTGTGGTTTCTGTAGAATGTACAACTGAATTAGATTTCTAGAGGGCAATGTTACCTCTGGGCCAGAGCGTGATTATCGGCCAGGATGCTGCTGATAGGTTGCATCCATTTTTGGAAGGAGAGCTCTGGCACAGCAGTAAAACTGTTGACATGTGACCATGAGATCATGGGCTCGATTCCTAGGAGCAGCCTCATTTAGAAATGTAGAGGAAGTCTATGCATAAAAGACCCAAAGTGGTTGGACCTTTTTTGAGACCCTGCACAAGGATTAGCCACACAGGGCTGCCTAATGTCACAAACTCACAATGGAGACCTAGCTAGTCACAGTTTCCCCGTATTATTGGGATTCTTGCATGCTGTACTGTTGGGGCGGGGTGAATTTGTGAATCAGGGGTATGTTTTCTTTAAGGCTTAGATTTGGTATGAGTTTTAGCTGAGCAAAATCGAATGTCACCTGAGCTTGTGGTTTGTGACTTGTGATGATAGACTATGTTCTTTTGTTGCTGTAGATTGCCTTCGGGGAAAGGTGATGGATCTTTCGAAAATCCGAATTGCAGCATTTGTCTGTCAGTATTATTTAATTGATTTGTTCATGCTTTCGCTATGAGGAAGAAATTGTTATGATTATAAGATGTACTGTTATTATCCATTACATCTTCAGGGAGAACTACCGGCTTTTAGATATTTGCACCATGATATAATGTGGTATGATTGGTAGTGCACTAACAATGTTTTATATAAATTTATTAATCTATCTGTTCTTACTCCTTGTAGTGATAGTTTATCTGAAGACGGGGAGTTTGGGCAGAGGCAACTTGCAGCTTTACTTGCTTCTAAGGTGTTTTTCTACTTGTCTGATCTAACCTCAGCTTTGACATCTGCACTTGCTGCTGGGCCCCTCTTTGATGTCTCCGATGATTCTGATTACACACAAACGCTTTTAGGTGAGGAATTGCCTGAATAATCTCTATATTTCTGGTTGCCATCGTTACAGATCCTGTGACATCAACATTTTTCTTTCCATTTCTTTTTTCAGCGAAAGCATTAGATGAATATGCTGCCATCCAATCGAGGGCTACTGAGAAAGAAAAACCGATAGATCAAAGATTGGAGGCTATTGTGGAAAAAATGCTGGACAAGTAATGATAGTGCACTCATTATCCGTTGTTTTCTGGTTCAGAACATGTGTAACGATACTCAAAAAAATGGTTTATTGTCTTTCAGGTGCATTACTGACAGAAAATATCAACAGGCCATGGGCATGGCTGTTGAATGCAGGAGACTGGATAAGCTAGAGGTAGCAATTTCACAATGTCCTAATATCCATGGAGCTCTTTCATACTGCATCAATCTGTCCCACATGTATGTGAATCATCGTGAATATCGGTGTGAGGTACGGACATATTTTGGCTATTGAAAATTTCAATCCTGTATAACTATATTACCACACAGCTGTCGTGCACAAATGTTAGAATATCTTAGTGACTCTAACACTCCTTGTTTCTGTTTTCTAGATTCTAAAACGTCTTACCAAAATGTTCCTGAAATCTGATGATCCAAACTTTCTAAGTATCTGCCAGTGTCTTATGTTCCTGAATGAATCTGAAACTGTTGCAACTATTTTGAATGGCTTGCTTAATGCAAGTGAGGTATGTGTTGCTTCACTTTTTTTTTCCAATGATTGCGATGCGTCGTGATTTTGGAACAGTTGTTTAATATTCTGATTATCTTTTTTTGATCCAAAAACCTTCTGTTCACTATGTAGGACGATGCTCTCCTTGCATACCAAATTGCTTTTGATCTTGTCGAAAATGAAAATCAGGCATTTCTCCTGGATGTGCGGAATTACATTGATGAACTGCATTGTTCTTCCGCCATTTTGGACCTTGATAGAACACCGGCTTTGCCAAGTGATCAAACTGTTAATGCCGCTACAGAACCATCTCGTGATGTGCAGATGACAGATGATGCTACCATGCCAATTACTGGTTCCCTCGCTGTGGATTCAAATGACTTATCACAGGCTGATAGGCTGACAAAAATTAAGGCTATACTATCAGGACAGAAATCTATTCAACTGACGCTGCAGTTTTTGTACAGCCATAATAGGTGAAGTGGTGTTTATCTGACTGAATCGCTGAGCATTTTTTTAGTTGTATGGCCAATATTTGTCTGTTTCCTTTTCAACAGGTCTGATCTTTTAATTTTGAAGAATATAGAGCAAGCTGTGGAAGGAAACAGCATCTGTCACAGTGCAACAATATGTGCCGATGCAATCATGCATGCAGGAACTACGGTAGATACCTTAATCAGAAAAAACTTGGTATGTGTTCACACTTTGTGTAATAATGTCAAGTACCATTTTCCCTGCACTGCATTGTGGTCATGTTGTGTTTACATTTCTCACGCTTATCTGTAATATAGGAATGGGGTAGGGCAACCAACTGGGCAAAGTTCAGTGCCACTGCTGGACTAGGTGTCATTCATAGAGGCCACCTTCAACAAGGCCAAGCTTTGATGGCCCCTTACCTATCTCCAGATGGTGCTTCTGGTAGTGCTAATCCATACTCTGAGGGAGGAGCGCTCTATGCTTTTGGTTTGATCCATGCAAACCATGGTGAAGGAATCAAACAGTTTCTCTGTGAGAGTCTTCGTAAAACCGGCAATGAGGTGATATTCTATGTCCATGAACCTTAATTTGTTCTTACTCTTTTCTCTTCATTAATATAGTTATATTCTAAATCACACAGGTGGTCCATCATGGTGCTTGTCTGGGACTTGGGCTTGCAGCTATGGGCACATCAGATAAGAAAATATGTGAGGAGATTAAGACTGTTTTATACACGGATAGTGCTGTGGCTGGTGAAGCAGCTGGTATTGGCCTGGGATTGCTTTTCGTTGGTACAGCCAATGAGAACACTACTGAGATGCTTGCCTATGCTCATGATACGCAACATGAAAAGATTATTAGGTACCTCTTTCCCTTCTGTTGCACTAAGACGTCTTTTTTGGTTGGCAAAGTTGAAGATCATAATTTCTTGATAAAGATGTTTGTGTTCTGATACACTGTTTCTCTTTTTGTCCCTGTAGGGGCTTGGCTCTTGGAATTGCGTTGACGGTATATGGCAGGGAAGAGGAAGCTGACACCGTGATTGAACATATGACTAGAGATCAGGATCCTATACTTCGTTATGGTGGTATGTATGCGTTGGCTCTAGCATACAGGGGAACTGCAAATAATAAAGCTATCCATCAGCTTCTGCGTTTTGCTATATCGGACCTGAGTGATGATGTGCGGAGGACTGCAGTACTGTCTCTTGGATTTGTTCTATACAACGAGCCTGAGCAGGTTGGTTCTACCTCATTAAACTGTTGGTTACAAACTTTAGAAACAAATTAAAAGGTTGTTTATTCTGTGTCTGACATAACTATGATTGTGATCAAATGCAGACACCCCGAATTGTGTCCCTGTTATCAGAATCATACAATCCACATGTCCGTTATGGCGCAGCTCTAGCTGTTGGAATCTCCTGTTCCGGAACAGGATCAAGTGAAGCCTTCTTATTACTGGAGCCTCTTATGTCCGATGTTGTTGATTTTGTACGTCAGGGTGCTCTAATTGCTATGGCAATGGTCATGATTCAGACAAATGAATCTTATGACCTGCGTGTAGGAACGTTCAGACGCCAGTTGGAACATATCATTACTGACAAGAATGAGGATACTATGAGCAAAATGGGTGCCATACTTGCTTCAGGTATCCTCGATGCTGGTGGTAGGAATGTCACCATCAAGCTTAAGTCGAGGTCAAGGCATGACAAGCTCACTGCAGTAATTGGATTAGCTGTCTTTACGCAGTTCTGGTATTGGTACCCGCTGATCTATTTCATCAGCCTTGCCTTCTCTCCAACTGCTCTCATTGGCCTCAACTCTGACCTGAACGTGCCAAAGTTTGAGTTTCTATCGAACGCTATGCCATCACTGTTTGATTATCCCAAGCCGGCAACCCAGCAGAAGACGGCTGCAATGGTGAAGTGGCCGTCAGCTATACTGTCAGCATTTGCCAAGGCAAGATCTAGGATGAAGGTATCGAAACGCAAGGCCCAGGAGAAGGTGGAACGCAAAGCCCAGGAGAAGGCAGCTGCGCCTTCTTCAAGTGAAGATAGTTCTGTTGACTCTAGTTTCACGCAGGTAACAGGACCTTGTTCAAGTGAAGATAGTTCAGATGGCTCTAGTTTCACGCAGGTAACCAACCATTCCAAGATTGCTCAATGCATTTTTATCTTTCACAATTTGAGTCTTGATCCGAATTTAGTTTGGACTTCCAAAGCATTATTGTCCTGTTCGTCTAGTAGCGACATTATCCAAATTGAAATAAATGCTTGCTTACTTGTATATTGATTACTGTATTTGCATCCTATTTGTAGTACCATCTCATGAAACTTACACATGGCCTCATCTGGTGAACTCAGGTCGATTACGCTGCAGAAAAGAAGGCTCCGGAGCCAGAGGCGACGTTCCAGATCCTGTCCAACCCAGCCCGGGTGGTCCCAGCCCAGGAGAAATTCATGAAGTTCCTGCAAGGCAGCAGGTACGAGCCAGTGCGGGTCGCTCCCTCTGGCTTCGTCCTTCTCCGAGACCTCAAGCCGACCGAGGCTGTGGAGCTCGTTCTCAACGATGTCCCTTCGACAGCAGCAATAACCAACCGCAGCTTCACGGATGACTCATCGTTTGAGTTCTCGTCGAGTTAGTGCCCCTGATCTGCACGGTCTTTTTGTAACGTTGTTGCAGTGATCGATGTTCGCTAACTTGGATATGTCTAACCTGACTCACCATCTCAGTCGTGAAGTGTAGCAACCTTTTTCTTCACTGTCACTAGTTAACATCAAGAGTACGTACATTGCTAGAGTGAATGCTCGAACGCCTGGCACCGGCACGGGCCATTGTCCGGTTCGTCTTGACGGTCAAAGCCAGCAGCGCGGACGATGGATACGCAGCTGGACTGGAGGCACTACTTGTCTTTCTGTCTGAACCTGAATATGACTAGTAGTACTCTCTGTCCAAAGCTTATTTTTAAGATTGAATTAATTTTTAAATATAAAGAATGATTAAATGTTGATGTTTTAAAAATGATACTTATTTTTAAACAGAATGAGTAATAAAGGTACTGTATAAAATCCATAGGATTGTGCTTTTTTTTTTTTTGAAATTCCATAGGATTGTGCTGCCATCGTTTCGTGCGACCAACCAAAGCGAGCTTCTTCTTGTCTCTTTCTTCTCTTGACGAGTGGACCCGGAAGTTCGGTGGCGCGGAGCCCACCCACGCAGCCAGCCACCCCCACGAGCAGCGAGCGACATGCTCTTCCTCCGCTCGAGCATAATCTTGCCCTCCTACGAGCAAGAGGGGTGAGGCGCGCTCGCCGAGCGTGAGAGACAGAGACAGCCTCACCGCCTCCTGCGGCAGATCCCACGCGAAGCCCAGATTTTCACGCGAGATCCGCGCTCGACGCCGCCGGAGCCCCTCGCCGCCCCCAATCCATCTCCCCCCCTCGCCGCGTGAAGTGGATCTCGGTCC
>BCLF01000183.1:155897-186984 GCA_001602275.1 Zoysia japonica
GGGCTTGAAATTACAAATGATTGAGTTCAAAGGAATTGAATGCGTTTGAAATTTAACAATATTTGGTTGAATTTAGGATGCAAGGAATGGGATTAAAACGCAAGAAAATAAACGGAAAGAAAAGGGAACAAAACGCGGTCAATCACTTGTCACACTTCAAATTTTAATATTTTGAAATCTTCAATTTAGATAAGGTTTAATTTAGTGAGGTTTTCACCTTTTGAAATAGGAAAGAAAAGAAAAGGTGAGAAGTGGAAAGAAAATAGTTAGGGTGAAAGTTAGAAAAAATTTTGAATTACGCATTTTTAAACTTGTTCTAAAATTCGGGATGTCACATCCTAATCCAGGTCAGCTTGCTCGGACCTTAAGGGTGCGTTTGAATGGAAGAAACGTTTCAGATTCTGACATAAATAACTTGAATCTTAACCAAACGGTATTTTTCAGAAGTGATTCGAATCAAAATCACTTGAAACATTTCTCCATTTTGCGGTAGTAGTGATTCTGATTCACTTCCTTCTCATTTTAGATGAATCTGTAACGTTTCAACAAAATGAACCAAATGATTTCAACAAAATGAACCAAAAGTTTTTGATTCTCAACAGAATTGGATCCATATACCAAACGCACTCTAATTAGTGACTCCCTGCAATGGGCTTTGCATACCATGTCGAAGCAATTAGGAAGTGACCATGCCAAAGAACAATCCTAGTTAAACTTCCAATGGGGCACCGGCACATACCTACTAGAAATTATTAATTTGTAGTTACAAAAATTGAGTACTTTTCCAATGAACTTTAGTGGTACCTCTTGATACCTTTAAGAACTCATGCATGCATATTATTGTTAATATATAGTAGTAGTTGTTACCATTTATACAGACACTTGTGTGTAATTATGCCAGCTACTTGTGGATCTGGAGCTGACGCCCAGATCACAGACGTAACCCGCTGTAAATCCTCGTGCGTGCTTATTTAGCACCGCCAGGAATTGTAGAATACTCTCCCACCCCAAAATAAATAATGTTTTTGACTTTATGAAATTATTTTGACCATTCATTTCATCTTATTCAAAAATTTACGAAAAATACAAAAATAAATAGGTCAAGCTAAAAGTATTAATAATAAATCATTTCACAATAAAATAAATAATATTTTCACAAATTTTTTGAATAAAACGAAAGATTAAAAGTAGATGCTTAAAAATTTCAAAAGATACTTATTTTATGATGGAGCGAGTAGTACAGGTACGTAGCTGCTGAGTAGTCAAAACGATTCAGAATGGCGCGCAACAGCATGAACAGCAAAGCTAAGGGCAGTCGCAACGGTGATTTCTAGAGGTAGTTTCTATAAGCAATAAATTGTCATTTAGACCTAGTTCCATATTTTGCAATTTATGAATGCTTGATGTCTATTCACAAACTTATGAATGCTTGACGTCTATGAATGCTTGACAAAATATGTCATCGAGTCTTATATTTTTCAATTTCTATCATAGAGACTATCATCGAGTCTGTTTTTTTTTATATTTTGCAACTATATTGACCTGATCGGTGTGGCAGAACCGTCCCAAAACACTGGACAGCTCGCCTAAGATCGATCAGGTGATATTGAGCAACAATACTCAAATAGTACAACACGAGTGATAATATAAAATAAAAAACCGATTAAAGTCTTACAATAAAGTTCAAGTGGTCTTAAGAGAGATAACTTTGAAACAGAGTTTAAAACATAACGGAAGCGATACAGAGATAATACGACGGTTTCTTACTATGAAACATATCTTGTCCTAAGACATGCTTTATTCCTCGCGACCGGAGTTCGGTGAGGAGGAAACCGGCTCACATAACCAGTTAGCCAAGGGTTCACCTTCTCACACTTTCTTGTCGCAACAGCTACACCAGCTCCCTGCAGAAAGAGCTACAACACAACAAAAAAGAGAAACAACAAACCATGAGTACTAATTACTCGGCAAGACTTACCCATAAAAAAATAGCCATCTACAGCCGACTCCTAAAGAGGCTGACTCACGGGGATGGTCATTGCATAAAACATAGTACTATTAGTGGATCCTTAATTCCTACTTTTAGCGGTAAGTTAAGTTCATAGAATGTAAATTTAATTTGCACTATAAACTAGAGCAAGCATGATTGCTAATCAATTGCCTATAGCTAAGCAAACAATTCAAATTATTATTATCATTAGTCCAGTTGTTACTACGACATGACGCTGTGAACAAGTGTTACTCGTTACTGTGAGGGGCAGCGATTATAATCGATTTACAACAGCTAAGAAAACCCGAAGTACACAACACGTACGCACTTCCCAGAAGCTGCACGTGGCCACCTTTCACAATAATACCATAGGGCCGGTCCGACGTGCACCTCTCCCAAGCACATGGTCCTCCATGCGATCACCACACCAGATGCATCCATGGTTAGATCCAAGGCTTTTCTCTAGTCCCCGCCGAAAGAGAGGTAGGGTTACTTTCAACCGCTACGGTATCGAGCTACATCAGTTTTCTGAGTCTCACATCCTCAGTATGCCTTCGGTACTGTTCGAACTTGCTCAACAAGGCCACACTCGAATCGATCCTTAACCGACACAGACGGGAGTACCACCGCGAAGGCCCAGCCTTCTCAAACGCTCCTATACTCTATCCTTGCCCTGTCTCAGGTTTATTTAAGTGTGGGATAAAATAAAACCTATAGCTCGCGAGTGAGGTTTCTCATTCACTCGACTTCTATCGTTTATTAGAACTCATAGCCTAGCTCTACATCGAGTTACATGTACCAATATATACTCAATAGGTTAGTGACACTATCATGCATTCCAGAATTCCAAACAACTCCTACAACTTAATGCACAGTACATTAACTATACAATACATAGTGAGAAAATAAAATGATTTAAAATCGAGTTAATGCACCGGGGTTTGCCTTCGGTTTGCTGAGAGTTAGCACACACAAGCTGGAGATCTTTAGTGATGGACGTCTCCGGAACAACTAGAGCAAGTTGCTGGTCTTTCACGTCGTTTCTTAAGTGCATGAAATCATATGCTAGTGTGATTAGTTATGCACCTAATAAAATGCTAAGGTAATGCGATGATATGCTCATGAAGACGTATGACAGGGATGGTTATGCGAATACTTTCATGTGGATTGAGTTTATTAAATTAACACGCTATCTGTAATTATATGACAAGTTTTTGATTTTTACCTAAATTTCTATACTATACTAAATAGTTCATAATAGGGAAATTACTTCTAAATTTCATTAATATGGTTCTTGAAGGCATAAACTACAATTTTAGTTGCTCATAATATTAGTAGGGCTATAAACTAATTTTTGAACAAATTTTGTAATTTATTATTAACATATGAATTTATAATGAATTAATACCTAACTAATAGTAAATAATCATTTATAAATAATCCACAAGCACATAAATTCTAATTAATTCTAGGATGACAGAATATAATCATTAGAAGCTAAATATAAAATTTTCACATTTTAATTATGCATGAAAAAAGATGATATGCACAAATGCTTATGACATATTATTCAATTATTAAAATTATTAGCAATGCAGAACATGCAACTTTGGTAGTTCTAAAATATTCTACATGATGAGAGGATTCCAATGGTATTTTATTTGCATTTTTTCTGAGCTCATAAGCATTTTCTATGATTTTTGTAAGTTTCTACAGATTTTTGTGCAATTAATAAATGATTTCCGGAAAATAATCAAACTCCCAGCCAAAAATGAGCCACATGGCGGCCTCTGGGGCTAGGCCACATGGGCGACCACACAGTAGGCCGCACGGGATCCGACCGCAAAGGATCCCGGCGCCTGGGTTTCGGCTGGGCCGAGCCACCCAGTCTGCCATGGCGGTCGGTGGCCGGCGCGCGGTGGTGCCGCGCCGGAGGCGGCTGGCCGACAGTGGCCACGGCCCGTCTTCACACCACCGTGGCTGCCGTCAACAGGGGAGTCTAGTGGGGTGGTCACCGGCGTGGGGAACTCACCAGAGCGGGCTGCCGGCGTGAGGCAGCGGAAATGGAACTTCGGCGAGGTCGCGCCGGCACTAGGAGCAATGAAACTCGGAGTCTTCACCGTGAGCTTCACAACGATGAGGAGAAGGCCAGCACGGAGGTTGTCGGCATGGAGGAGGAGCGGAGATGGGTCGACACCGGTGAGGGGGACGCGGTTCTGGTGTCCGACGGCGTCGAGCTCGAAATCCCAGCGCAAAAGCTCACGAAACCTGTCGATTGAAACACCAAGGAGGTGGGCACGGTTGTGATCTACAACGACCCGACAAGAATCAAAGGAAATTGGCACTCCAGATTTGGTGGAGGAGAGGCGGCGGGTCCGAGAGCTTCGAAAGTTGGGGAAAGCCCGAAATCCGATCGCCGCAGCATGGGGATGGCGGAGTGGCGGCCAGAGGAAGCTAGACGGCGGGGTGGCGCGGCTCCCCGTCGGAGAACGAAGGCCGGGGAGGCTCGGAGGTCGGCATTCCACAGAACAATGGTGTGCGGCCGAGAGAGGAGAGAATGAGGGGGAGAGAGAGCCGGCCGAGGGGCGGGGGGGGGGGGAGGTCATGGACTCGGGGAGGGGCGCGTGTCCCTCGGCCTTGGCAAGAGTGGCGTGGCCACCTTGCATGCCCGCCACGGAAGGGGGCGCGCTGGCGCCAAGAGAAGGAAGAAGACCCAACAGTGAGGCTGACGGGTGGGGCCCGCGTGACAGGTGATCCAGTGCAGATTAATACTTAGTCATTTTGTGCACAGAAAAAGGACAAGCAAACGACCTCGAAATGGAACGAAACTTTGTAGAAAGTTCTTCAACATGTGGTCTACAAGATAACCAACATGCACACGTTCTTGTAAAGTGTTGGTGAAAACAAAATGAAGACAAGAATAATATAACTGGCTGGAATAATATACTTCATTAATCATGTGAGATTTACAAAATACAGAATTCCAACATGACTGTCTTCTTCTGCCTTCTGCGTCGTGCTTAAGGAGATATCTGACTTGAGAAATTGCGTAGTTCGCTAATTCCTGGGGCCATGTAGGGTCGCCCGGTTAATTACATCTACAGAGCGAGTCTGTAAAACACCTCCGATTAAGCTGCGCACAATGGTCGTTTCTTCATGTAAAGTGTTACTCTTCTTTCATAAGCAATACATATAATGCTGAACCCAAATGACAACTGTGCTATCAATACTTTTAGTGCGAACGGAATCATTCGATGAAGTGGACTTTCGCCTCGTCGGTGCTCAGTCACATGAATGCATGTCTTCATCTACTTGAACGATGTATGTTGCCTTCGCCTCGTCAGTACCCGGCAATCATGTCCAATCCCGTTGCATAGAACGCACTGATGGAGTGGTGACTTGGTTCACAGTTGTTGATTGGATGATGCTTGATGTGAGAATGCGTGATCAGGCTCTTTGAACATATATCCTCGAATATGGGACACGTGTGAGTTGATCCCATAGCCTCTCTGGATTCGGCACATGATCTGTCCTATACACGTGGCTCGTCCGTATCCTAGACTCCAGAACACGAGCATAGATCATGTGGATTTTCTGAATTCAATATGTAAACTGATCTTTCGGACATGTTCATGCTGATTATGCTGACTCTCCACGGTTTCCACTGTTTTCTGTCGCAACAGGCAGACTGTCGACGCTCATACATGTGTGAGACACCCGTCTTCTCTGTTTTCTGTCACAACGAGCAGACCACTGATGCACTGTCACAACAAGCAGACTGCCGGTGCTCATGCATGTAAGACACCCGTCTTCATCTGTTCGCTGTCACAACAGGCAGACCGCTGACTCACCGTCACAACAGGCAGACCACTGATTCACTGTCACGGCAGGCAGACCACTGATTCACTATTACGGCAGGCAGACCGCTGATTCACTGTCACAACAGGCAGACTATCGGTGCTCATGTATGTGAGACACCCGTCTTCATCTGTTTGCTGTCACAACAAGCAGACTGCTGATTCACAACTCGCTCAGATCTAGCTGCAGTTTCTCACCGTGGGCCATCGACGCTGGAAGAACGACTCTGGGCTTCATGGATGTCATCGTCATCATTGAGGACCTTGTGTGACGATGCTCTGGCAATTAGCAGTGCGGTGCGTGCTGAGATGCACGGCGTGACAGCGTGGTCTCTCTGTATAGACGCGGCCTCGGCAACAAGCGCTAGCAGCAGCCTGGTGGCGTCGTCTTCGTCTCTGCCTTTCTTCGGCTGGAGGGCTGTTTTTATAAGCCGGAGGCCCTGGGCGTGTTCTTATCCTCACGCGACCATTGCTAGGAGTTTGTTCTGATCCTTTTGCATGCGGCCAGCTCCATTCAGTTTTGATTTTGTTACGTAACCGGCGGCCAGCTCAATCCACGCGGTGGCCAGGGATTCTCTTTGACCTCGTTGCATGCATGTGGCCAGCTCCATTCACGGTCTGTTGGTTGGCGTGCGGCAACTTAAAACAGAATTCTTTCAATCTTGTGGTAGATAACATTGAAGTTTAATTTGCTTGGACTTTCCCTCACGTGCAGGTATTTTAGTTTTGCATGCGCATGCGGCAACACGCTTCGTTTATTGAGCATGATTCGACGTGAACACAAAAAAAACCAGGAGCCCACAACTTACGTAGACTGCTTCTAGATGTATTCATATGTGGCCATACATGCTTCTATCATCTGTGAAATCCTCATGCAAACGAATTGGCCATCTTCATCGCACTTCACGCGTAGGAAGTTTGTTTTGACTTAGTTACGTAACCAGCGGCCAGCTCAATCCACGCGGTGGCCAGGGATTTGTTTTGACTTCGTCGCCTGCATGGATCCAGATCAGTTCATCACATAATCCATCTAGCCGAGCAGGTCGTCGAAGTTTGTTTCAAATTTTGTTCTGCACAATACCGGCCAGATTTGTTGGATGGAGATAATTAGTAAAAACAGGGATTAATATTTTATCCCGACCATTAGCACGTATAATATTTTATCCCGGCCATTAGCATTTCAACTGTATTTATGTATACACGTTTACGCATGGCTCCAGCATGTATTACATCTGTATATATCGATATATGTTTTATACACGCTGATTCTCAATATACACAATGTTCATATCGGTTTTAATATATATCGTCAACCTTTGCAAAAATAATCATCAAACATAAAGTAGGATGAAATATATGGAACTTCGAAAAAGGGTAAATGATTAAGAAAATCTGCTGAAAAACAGATCATACCAACTTCGTAGGTTTTAAAGAAGTATCTACCGATCTCCGATGTGAACGAAACTTGGTAGAGAAGTTCTTGGCAAAGTGTTCTACTATCCTACTGACATGCACAGGCAGTTCCACGAGGAACTGAAAGATATTGAATTTCGTAGCTGGTTACCTGATAAGATGACTTGGAAGTCTACTGAAGGCTGATCAAGTAACCAACTTCGAAGCTTTGGAAGAATTACCTCCCGAAGTCCTAACCATGTGAAACTTTGCAGATCGGTAGAACAGAGATAGATAAACAACTTTTGTTTTGGAATCCTATTGAATTTCGAACTAGATTTGAAACTACATGATTTGGAAGATCGATACTTGTTTAGAATTTGGAGTTTCGGTTTGGAGTCATGTTCAAAAAGTTGGACCAACTTTTAGAGAAATTATGTTCCAAAATTGGTTTCCCCTAATTCATAACTTCAGAACTTCTGAAAAATTCTGAACTTACTCTCTTTGGGAAAATTTGAAAGCATGAAATGTTACAATGGGGGGGCCTGTTATCTACAAGTCGTGCTATCTTTGAGTTACTATCTTGCTTAATATGATACTAAATCACCAGTCAACATATTTTGTGTTGTTTTCTTATTTCTATTGCAATATTTTTGTCTTTTGCTATTTTTCACCATTTGTTATCTTATACTCCCTTCGGTTTTAAATTATTAAACTTCTAACATCAACTTTGACCATTCGTCTTATTCAAAAAATTTATTTTAATGTGTAAAATTATTAGTTGTGATCTAAATTTTATTAATGATAAATCAAATAGTAATAAAAGTTTACACATTTGAACAAATTTTTTGAGTAAGACGAATGGTCAAAGTTGATGTTAAAAGTGAACTGTGTCAATATTTTAAAACTGGAGGGAGCAGAATATTGGAGAGGCAACAAAATACTTTGCCACAACTGATCAAACAACTCTTTAGAAGCATGCAAAGATCATTAACTTTTTCTGTACATAGAAACTACTAGGTCTAAATGACAATTTATTGCTTATAGAAACTACCTCTAGAAATCACCGTTGGGACTGCCCTCAGAGCAGAAACGATTCCTTCTTTCTTTCCTCTCTCTCTCCATCTTAATTAGGGTGCCACATAAGCAATTTGTTGATATATCAAGGTAATTAATAGGTATAGAAACTGCTATAAATACACTATTGGGAGTGCCCTAATGGGCCGATACGCAGAGGAAATAGTATCAGGAAAACAATAAATAACTGGGATGTGATCATGTGATATTTAATTACCTTGATGAATGCTGAGATATGTTCATTTAATTTAACATGCCAACTCGTTAGCTCACGAGAGGCAGTAGCTACAAGGAATGCAGTGAAACCAAAATACTTGGTACAGTACGATTTTGTTAGTATCAAATAAATCATAAATATTTACTGTTGGTCCTGAATTCCAACCAGTCCCACGACTCCCACCTCTGCCGATAGAAAGCTTGTTGTGGAAACTAGCTTTCTATCCCAGTAGCTACCAGATATTGTAGTTGAGCATATCCTTCGCGAGTGATGAAATATAAAGCTCACCCGAATGTGCCATTTTCTATGAATCAGATTCAGATGGGAGTATTTATGCATGGTACTGGTAAACACAAAAAAGGGGTGGTAAAGTACAAATGTTTTATAGTCTGTCTAGATGATAATTACGGTTAGAGATATATGTATAGCCTAGGTTAGAGCTATTGGGTATTTTCTCTTTTGTTTGAGGAGTTTTATGTATAATTCCCTCACGTGTACCTCTATCCAAAATTATAATCTCTACATTATATAATTCATAGATTATAATTTAGATTATATAATAGAAACAAATAGGGCCTTAATTAGTTGCTTCTGAATATGGTGCCAATTCCATTGTCACAGCCTTTTAAGATTATTAATTGACATGAGCACGCCAAGCTATCTCGATCACCAGGAGGAACATTGGTAGCCAGGCACGACACGCTCCACCGCGACGGTTCGCGGTGTGTCGTCATCCTTCTTCGGAGATTCAGACATCTTCTAGCTTTGAATACCAATTGTTGGAACAATCCAAGAACCACTCCCCTCTCTTTCTCACGTGATGGACTAAGGTAGAAGAGGAACAACAGGATCACGCATAAGTTTGCCGGTGACGAACGCCGTGGCGCCAATCACGTCTGTATCTCGGTCTTTATTCACTGGACTGGTGTTGACACCCAAAAAATGGTCCTATCGGAGTGTCCGGTACAATGCTGGAGTCTCCGATAAGTCCTCTCGGGTTTGGGCACTTCGCCCACCGGAGTGTCCGGTACTGTGTCGGTCTGTCCGGTAAACCCTCTCGAGTTTAGCCACTCAGCTCACCGGAGTGAGCGGCACATTACCGGACTGTCCGGTAAGCCCTCTCGAGTTTGCTGTATTATACACCGGAGTGTCCGGTACAGTGCCGGAGTGTTCGGTAGGCCCTCTCGGGTTCCTCGGATTTACACGACGGGTCCTCCGACGTCATATCGGAGACTCCGGTCATCGAAGTGTCCGACACTTTACCGAAGACTTTGGTAGTGTCGATTTAGGAAATCTTTCAGCAGATCAATTCCAAATTCTTTCCTAACTTGAGAGATCCGTTGCCCTGCGAGATAAGACCATCTCACCTCTATAAAACAGAGGCCATAGCCGATTGAGGGGTATCCTAATCGATTAAACTATTTGTCTTTACATTTTGCACTTCTCTAAACCTAATCCCCTTACTCACCCTCTGTTTTGCTGTTCTTTCTTCGTCCCGATGACGTTTGAATATGAACCGGCTGGTCTGACCGAGCTCGGATCAACTCTAGCACGGGGTCCCTCTCGAGGCGAGATTTTTCGAGTGCTACCCAAACCTGACGTTGAAGAAATGCCAACGTTCCCGCACACGGACGTGCGAGCGGTGTGTTGGCCTAGATCCGATTCGGCGTCAACGACTGGACATTGATTAGAGGAGCACTGGCGCTTAAATAGACCGGGAAATCCTCACGGAGCTCACCTCCATGCCGGCCGTTGCACCACGATCCGCAGAGCGCGCTTTGCATGCAGCGAGCCGTTTGCTCGACGTGGCCATGCAGCTTCCTCCGTACAGATCGGCACCACGCTCATCTCCGTCTAACGATCCTAATGACTCGATCAAATCCATACAGCGCCGCAACAAACCTTCGTGTGGTTGGACCTTGATCCGGACTCAACTGACCCGACGCAACGTGACCCAAACCAGCCTGATGAAGCTAGCTTGCATGCATACGTGCATACACCAACACCCTGAACACCTCACACCTGAGCACGCCCGGAACTCATCCATGGCGTGTTTATTCCAACATGCGCTGCTGCCCGGCGTTAGCCACGGCTCGAGAGTCGGAGGCCTCTCCAGCTACAGCGACGAGCCGTGCAAGCGGATGACGGTCTACCACCACGACGTCCACGTCCTCCACAACGGCACCAACACCGTGAACGCGACGGCGGCGGCTATGATCACCAAGCTCGTGGTGTTTGACGGCACGGTGGCCGCGGAGCAGGCGCGGTCATCTGAGCCCGTTGCTAGAGCTCAGGGCTTCTACTTCTACGACAAGAAGGAAGGGCTCAAGGCGTGGTTCGCTTTCTCCCTCGTTTTTGACTCCGCGGCTTGCAAGGGCATGCTCAACCTCATAGGCGCCGCCGACCTCATGGCCGAGAAGATGAGGGACCTCTCCATCGTCGGCGGCACCGGCGACTTCTTCATGGCGATCAGCACCACCGACTCATTCAAGGACCTCTACTACTACCGCTCGAAGATGGAAATCAAGCTCTACGAATGTCACATCGACTAAAGGCCATATGGACTATTACTGTATGATCTTGTGCCTAAATAAAAAAAAGATTATGATAAGCTCGTGAGTCGTATTTTCTTCTTTTTTAAATATAACTTTTATATGCCGTGTACAAAGCTGAAGATTGAAATCTTCGTTCATGGAAGGTGCTGCTGTAAATTGTTGAATGGTCCCGGTAAAACATAAACCAGTGAACGTACAAACATGCAAAGGATTCTTTACATTGATGCATGGTGTCAACAAGTCATGCACGTCATAATGTGATCAATGGTACAACTCGCTTTGCTCATTTCACCATCTTATGCATGAACAAAATATTGATTTAATGTACTCGAACAATTCAGATCAGTATGTATGATGTACCCAATTATGCAATTTTTCTTTTCTTTTTATCTCTTTGTAATTTGAAGCTCACTTTTTGTGTGTTTGCAATAAGAGATAACATTTTTGCTATTAAATATAATATAATATTTTCTATTAGTGGATTCACTTGGTGGTGGTTGTACTGGCATCAGCAAAGTGTAGTCGGTGTGTGTTGTATCTTATGCTTTGTTGTTCTTTGTAGCGTGTTGTGCTTGGTCTCTCCTCCTTGTTCAGGATGGATGTTGTTCTCTTCCCGTCCCCCTGCTGCTACTTTACTTATGTAACCTACATGTGACTACCCTCATGTATGTGCTTTTAAAAGAAATGAAAAGGTGGGATGCTCTCCCCGAATTTCTCAAAAAAAAAATATATATATATACTTGCTGCTGGTGGGCTAGGCCAACGATGCAAAAGTCATCGATCCATCCTGGAAAAAGAGGCATGCAGTTCTTCATTCGCGACGCACCGAGGCATGCAAAATCTTGTTAATTACGGCGGAAGATAGTAATGGCCTCGGAAACGGATGCCGCTAAAAAATCAATGCTACGAAGCAGATCAATCGGAAGAGGTTAACAAAATTCAGTTTGCAATGCTAACAATCGAGGATGTAGAGGTTTTTTGTGTGCCCAAAAAGGGGAAATCTGGAAAAGGTTAACCGTTAGATTTGTAAGGGTGTCTGGGGAGAGATTTTATCCATCAAATTTGCAAGAAAAGGTAACTCTGGGTGCATTTTCTGTGTGTAGTCTAACCCATCTCTGTCGGAGATATTTTACTGTGTGCACGTAGAAAAGAAAAACTGTGCTTTTTAAAGACTAGAGATATTGAAATAAATGGCCAGTCTCTAGCTCATGAGAGGCAAGTGGTCGAAAGTATTATGTTTGAATGCATTCCAGTCATTGCGAACCTGAACTGGATGCTTGCAGCTTGTAATTGCTATATCAGTTCCAAAATATAAGTATTTTTTTAGTTTGATTAAAATAATTTTTTTAACTTTTACTAATAACATCTACTAGAAAATTACATAATTTCTAATATATAAGATTTATTTATTTTATGAAAGCTTATTTCAAGATGAGTAAAAAAATATAATTTTTCGCTGGAACCAAGTATTGACAAACGATCAAAAAGTATATGAGAGTGGATATTTCCCGCGCCGAACAACCACGGTGCTTATATGCCTGTATCTTGAGCTTCTTATTCTCCGGACTCGATACCACTGAAACATGAGATAAGACCACAATCAGGCGACCGGACGACCAAAGCTGCAGCAACGACAAAACACTGGCAGACTCTCTGTCTCTCGACTCTGAAACATAGCAGTTTTATACACCACGGGGACACAGCGCCCACGCACCCACTCCTGCAGTCCTGCGGTGATCTTCACGCGCGCATGGCGCCCAACAACCTGGACTCCACTCGATGGTGAGCCTCTCGCTTATCCATAGGACCCGGGCACCCTTGCTGATCAGCAGGCACATTCCGCTGCACTCCGCCTATGGCGTCAACTTCCAACGACTTGTCTGACTCGATCAACCTCAACACCGAATGAGCTGTAGAGCCAGAACGGTAACTTACCACGTTCTCGGACTGCTCCCAGCCTACCTGGACGTCGAACTAACTCACGCACATAACGAACTCAAGACCACGTACGACGCACCGTTGTCAAGATTATTGCTAACATCTTTATATGATAAAATATTATTAATAGTCAAAGTAATAAAAGTTTGACTCTGACTAAATCTATAAAAACTTATATTTTAAAACAGAGGGAGTATTATTAATTTTTTCCTTCAATTGTAGGATAGCGATGGAACTCATATGGTGGTTGCTAAATCATAAATCATTGCCGTTGGAATTGAATTCCAACAAGCCCCCTCTCTTCCACATACTACTGACAAAATGCAGTAGCTTTAGGTTGTAGTACTCGCGCTTTTAATCAAGGTCGAAATGGTCGCGGATGCCAAGATATGTACAATGGAAGTGGAATGCTAGCTAGGGAACAAGAACCCCATATACTCTTAGGATCATCGCAGTGGTCTTGCTTGTTTCTCTCACTGCAGCTTAAATGCTTAATTCAACTAGTTCTGTCAGCGTTGCAAGTAATTGCTGCACAGGTGACGGCCGGTGGCCTCATAAGCATCAGCAACTGATGGACATATATAAGAGACATTAGGTACTAATTAACAACTCTATCTCGGAAATTTAGATGCTCATGAAGAGCAAGAACTGAGGTTCAAATCATGGTTGTTTCATGGGATGTTCGATGGAACAGGGACGCAGAGGGAATACGAGCTGAACTGCCAGGCTAGCTGTAGGAGAGCGCCGGTTCCTTTCAGTCACGGCGATTGCGGCACCTGATTGAGCTTTTCCTATGATCATGCCCTAGTTTTGACTTGCAAGCCGAACGCTGTGTCCATACAAGCTGCAACTGCTTTAAAGTCCCCAACATGCGTACATCTCAGCTCTGTGAGGGATGGTGGCGTAGTTCATCAATGGGCAGCAGAACAAAGTCGCCATGGAAGACTGGCAATAGACTGAATAACCTGGTGCTATTATTGCCTGGTTAAAGCAAGAAGCTCTGGGTTTTCCATGGCATCAATTTTGATCGTCAACAAATATATTCCTTTTTGAGCAAACGGAAAAGCAATGCCATTAAGTACATAGTGGACTGAGTGTAGTCGGTCCTCTAACAAGCTCTGGCTTCTGAACCTGAGTATCACGCTACGCCCTCTTTGTTCAGTAGACATGGCCTCTGCTGCTCTGCATACGTAGCCCTGGCTTCGAAGCCAGTGATGTCACAAGGCACTGGTGACGATATTCTGACCCTTTTGGCTCCTGGTATGCATGCCCTGTCACGTTGGAGTCCATTGGAGAGTGACCCAACAACGAAAGGTGATTTTAGATCAATACCTATGTACTGCTATACTTTCCTTGGGCCTTGGCGAATGAAGAATTCATGTTACTATGATTCAAGTGCCATATATCTAGCCTTATACAGAGCATGCATGTAGGCGAGATGGAGGAAGGAACCACTGATGCGGCAATAAAGTAGGAGTATAGTACAACGCTTCCATACACGATTATTGGTGTTGGGTGACTCATGAATGTTTTTCTATTAGTTCTGAATTCCATACAACCTTACTTTTCTCTATAAATAGCTCGTTTTCAGCCACAAGAAATTGAGAAACTTCGCATTCTGTAGCATAAGATGTATTAGACTTCTTTTGGCTGGAAAATTACATGCAAATCGTCTGGAGAAGCTGATAATGAAATTGAAGCTTCCAGCCGTTGCGTGGCAACACATATTCGTGGGAAAAGGATGCATAGGGAATAAGCACTCAACTTTTTTCGTCAGCACTTCAGGGTTGACAGCAATTGTGTTGTTTGCAATGGCCGCACCATCCACCAGTACATCTTCACAGGCAGGTGCCTGCTGGAGGCACTGCTCAATGGTGTGCATTCAAGCGCTTAGATAGGGTTCCATCTGACTCCATGGTGCAGATGTTGAATCTATCTCTTGGTGTGGCACTGCATGCTCCATTCGATGGGCAGAGCAATGGCCGGTGCAGCATGCACGGGAACTCCCACTTCTATCTCGTGATGATCATGTCATTCACGTCGTGGCCACATTCTTTAGTTAATTTTTTTTCCTTCAAACGTGTTGAGGCATGAGCAGCAGTTAGACCGGGTCGTGGGGTGTCAATGCCAGTTTTTCTCCATGTAATAGACTAAGAGTAGCATAGCTTTCGTTGTTTCAGTTAGTAAGTAATGCAGAGAAGACAAACGCCCAGAGTTCCTGTGGCAGCAATCTTGCGAGTGCTCTGTTTTTTTTCCTGTTGTTGGTCATTTGCAAGAAATAAAACACTGGCAAACCAAAGTGAGGAATTGAGAGTGTGAGAGATCCTGTGATAATCCCAACATTTGGTATCCAGAGCCATATCATTCCTAATTCCATACAATATCTATCATCCAGGAGGTGACAGCGAGTAGTGGCAGTGGCGGTGGTGGAGGTTCGAGTTTGTACAAGTACCCTCAACTAATGATGATGAACTACATGATATGGGCCATCCGCAACGAGGTGATCGTTGTGGACCAGGGCATCAAGGCGGCGGTGCAACCGGTGGCCGACGAGACGGTCGACGCGAAGCTTTGCAAGAAGGCTAAGGCATACCTTCTCCAAGCACTCCATGAAGTGATTCTTATGCAGGTGGAAAAGAGGAAGACTTCAAAGGAGAGTTTGTAAGCCCTCCGAATAAGGATCGTTGGGGCGGATCGCATCAAGAACGCATGGCTGCAGACGCTAAAGAGCGACTTCGCCACCATGTACATGGTCGGCGGAGAAACATGGGACGACTATGTAGGATGGTTGGCAGCAATGTTGGTGAGGTACACCAACCACGAACGTTGGACGACGTGGCCATGGTGAAGAATCTGTTCAACACAGTACCGGAGAGGTACTTGCCTGTAATCGCTGGCATCGAGCAGTTCTGCGACATCGACATGATGCTGTTCGAGAAAGAGCTGTCTCGCCTGATGGTGTTTGATGAGAGTACACGCCAACGCCAGGGCGTTGGCGGGGGTGTCACTGCCGGAGGGCAGTTGCTCCTCACTATCAAGCCAAGTGGGAAGCTCGGCAAAAGATGGAGGTGATTCATTATCAGGCCGGAAGAACAAGAATTCAGCAGGTGGCAGGAATCGTGGCCGTGGCGTAGTTCATCGATGGGCAGTAAAATAAATTCACTATGGAGGAATTGCAATAGACTGAATAACCTTGTGCTTATTCTGCCTGGTGAAGCCAGAAGTTCTGGTTTTACAGTGGTATCAATTTTGATCTTCAACAAATATGTCTTCCTTTTTGAGCAAACGGAGAAACATTCAAAGTGGCATTAAGTACATAGTGGCCTGAGTGTAGTCGTGATTCTCCAACAAGCCCGGGCCTCTGAACCTGCGTATCAGGCCATACCCTCTTTGCTCAGTAGACATGGCCTCTGATACGTAGCCCTGGCTTTGAACCCAGCGATGCCACAAGGCACTGGCGACGATATTCTAGCCCTCCTGGTGCACCATCAGCTACACTCCTATGTATGCCCTGTTGAGTTGGAGTGACCCAGCCACGAAAGGTGGCGTTAGATCAATAATTGTGTACTACGAGAGATGGCAACGGGTACATACCCATCAGATTTTGCTTTTCTATACCCATACCCATTTAACTATCGGCCGAAAGTTTTTCCCCATACCTATACCCATAGGAAATTTTACAGGCCGCGGGCACCCATTAAAAATACAACTACAATTATAATTAGTTATTATATATATTTATTGTAAATATTTAATATAAGTATTCAATTTATTGACACATAATAAGTTAAACTTATACAACTTTGAATTAAATGTGATATATTAGGTAAAAATACACAAATAATCTATGGGATATAATATTTTATATACTTATATCTAATGAAAATATATATTTTTTGTATATATCGGAGATATATCAGGTATCGGAGATGGGTAGAACCTTTCCGTACCCATAACGGGTATAAAAACTCCCTTATACCCGTACTCTAATGGAGTAAAAACCTTGTGCCTTGGCGAATGAAGAATTCATGTTACTATGATTCAAGTGCCATTATGTAGCCTTATAACAAGTACTCCCTTCGTTCCTAAATTGATCTCACCGCTGACTTCTAACATCATCTTTGATTATTCATCTTATTAAAAAAATTAGTTCATATGTGTAAAATTATAATCCATATTTCAAATTCATTGATGACAAATCAAATTATAACAATTATAAAAAATTTATCATATTTTTTTAATAAGACTAATGGTCAAAGTTGATGTTAAAAGCTAATAGTGACAACAAGTTAGGAATGTATAGTACAACGCTTCTATACACGATTATTGGTGGTGGCCTGGCAGGTAACTCATGAATGTTTTTCTATTAGTTTTGAATTCTAGACAGCCTCACTTCTCTCTATAAAAGCTCGTTTCAGCCAAAAGAAATTGAAAAACTTTACGTTCAGTAACATAGGAGGTTGTAGACTTGTTTTGGCTGGAAAATTAGGTACAGATCATCTAGAGGAGCTGGTGATTGGGATGCATAGGGAATAAGGACTCAACTTTTAACTTCAGCGGTCTTAGGTTCACAGCAGTTGTGTTGGCTGCGATGGGCCGCAACATCGCTACAAGAAATCCTTCAATCCGTGACGTACAAATTTTGTCATAAATCATTGAAAAAACATCATAAAGCAATATCTATGACGTTTTTAGATTTCATCATCTATTGAGCGTCACAGACTAACCTGCGTGATGTTTTAACTAAACCGTCACAGATCAACTCAATCTATAATGTTCCTTAACTATCATAGAGTAGACTCAAGCCCATTTAGCCCAAACCAAGCCCAAAGTTAGTGATGAAATAAAACGTCACAAACTGATGCCACGTTGGATACATAATGTCACAGATTGGTAGCATGGAGATGACGTGTATGATGACATGGCAGCAAGCAAGTAGGTAAATTCACCCTCATTTCAGCACATTTTTATAATCAATCCACCCTCATTCAGTCCACCCAACGTATAAATAAGTATGCAAACTATCTCATCACCAAGGAAAAAAATAGCGGGCTAAACTATTTAGCGGTTGCCTTCGTCAAAGGCTAAGAACAGCTATCGCTGGCTATAGCGGAAGCTAAGCCATTTAGCGGTTTTTAAATATTAAGAAAATATATAACTTGATCATACCAAGAACTTGACATATTTCCAGAAGATAATAGCAAAATTTCACCAAAAATTCAGGACAGTAACATAGAGAACATGATAACACGGTAACAGTGGATGATACATAGAGAGAATAATAGCAACAAAAGGTCACCAGGAGTTTAAGAACAACATAATGACAACATGATCAATGTTGAGACTAAGTTCACGACAATGACATAGATAACACGGTCCAGACAATACATAGAGAGAATAATAGCAACAAAACGCCACCAGAATCTACTATTCTAGTCATCAAAATCTGAGATGTGAGAAGACTTATCAATGTTATCATCATCGAAATCTGAAAAATGCATTGCAATGTCGCCATCGTCATCTTCTGAGTCCGATGATGAAGTAGCAGGCTGCACTGCAACATCACGCATCAAAACTGTAGGCTTCTGACCTTCTTCTTAGGGCGTCGAGGCCTCTTCCTTTTAGCTTGTGGTCCTAATGATGAGGCTTTCTGTGATGGAGGTACAGGATGTGCACATTGTTCTTCCATTTCACTCGATAATGGCACAATACCAGTAATAAACTCATTATCATCATCTGCCATAACATCATCAACTTCCTTCACTAAAGGATCTCTATCCTTGTTCTCCCTCTTGTTCCTTAGTTTGGAGTTAAATTTCACAAACACAAGGTCTCTCATCCTTTCATGAAGCAGCTTATTGCGTCTCTTTGTATGTACCTTAAAAGAATTCGTGAAAAGAATTAATATTTGAAATGGACAGCAAGCGGAGAAGGCACAATTCAGATATTTCTTTTTTACCTGTTCAAATACTGACCAATTCCTCTCACAAGCTGAGGAGCTGCAGGTCAGATTCAAGATCCTTGATGCTAGTATCCTAAGGTTTGGTGTGCTTGTGCCATGGTTCAGCCACCATTTTGCTGCATAAAAAATACACAAATTAAAACTTTTGAGTAGAACAAGGGTGCTAGCAAAAAAATTGATATTCAGCAATCATATTCACATTTCAATTACTCACCTGGATTAAAGTTCTTGTTTTTCCGCTGCCTAATGGCAATTTCATGTCCAAAACTCCCTTGTTGATCTTGATACATGTTGAGTTCTTCAATTATATTGTCTTGGATTTCTTCATCATCAACCATCTTTGTTATACATGCAATCACACCAACTCTAAATGATCCATCTTGTTCAATCTCTGACTTCTTTGGATAATAGAAATAGGGGTTCAAATAGTATCCAGCCAAGTGTCGTGGAGTCTTTAGCTTGTTGTTCCACCTTTTATCAATGATATCCCAAGCAACTTTGAAGCGACTGTCATCATTATCAAACCTCTCAGAAATTTCTTTCTTTGCCTCAAGCATTAGCCCATGGAAGAATCCCACTGCTGGCACATCACTATCCATTCTTCTCAGCACAAAAGCCAATGGCCCAAAGAAATTCACTGCTATGTTAACATTTTTTCAAAAAACTTTGGATCTCACCACTTTATCAGCTTTCTTCCCCTTGGCCTTCTTTAAGTAACCCAAATTATTTAGTTCTTCTGATCTGAACAGCCGTATCAACCCTTTTTTGTTATCTAGAAAGCTTTTCAGATTCAAATATGCAGTGGCAAATCTAGTAACCCCTGATCGGACCAAATCTTTCTTAAGAAATTTCCTCATCAAATCCAACAATCTTGTATGAGCACACAAGAACACAGTCACTTGTCTTGCACTAGCAATAGTTTGTTCAACTGGTCCAAGCTTTCCAAGATCCTCCAGCATGAGATCTAAGCAGTGAGCTGCACATCCATTCCAAAATATTGAGGGCCTTTTTGCTGTCAATAGACTTGCTGCTGTTACATTGACACTAGCATTATCAGTCACAACTTGGACAACATTTTTCTCCCCTATCTCATCTATGTATTTGTCCACAAGTTCAAAGATGTATTTACCATCTTTTTTGACACCTGAGCAGTCCACTGAATCTAAGAAGAGTGCCCCATGAGCACTATGGACAACTAAAGTCATCACTCCCCTACCCCTCTTATCTGTCCATGCATCTGTCATGATAGTACACCTTGTGAGCTCCCATGATTCTGTATGGTCAATCCATCCAACAACTTTTGCTTACTTTTCTGTAAGAATGGTTCACTCATCTCATATACACTAGGTCCTTTTAAACCTCTACCAAATTGTCCAATGGCCTCAAGCATATGATCAAAGCTAGAAAGCGTGACTGTGTTGTGTGGAACACTAGCTTCATAGAACCACTGACATATATACTCACAAGCTCTGTCCCTTCTCTCCTCTCTTTTCTGAGTTGTCAATGTCGTTTGAATCTTATTGCTTAGTTTAATTCCTCTCTGCGTCACAGACTCTTTTATGGAAGGAGCCTTGTAGAACTTATCAATAGTGCTGCCACATGCTGCAGATGTAGAGGTAGTAGATCCTTGTTTTTGCTTCACCACAAGAACGTCATTGCGATGATATGAATCTTCATCACTGCCATTTTCATCACCTAATTGATCAAGGTTAACTGCACCTCTCGACGCTTCCTTTTCAATAATCCTCTGTTCCTTTTCAGCGCCCTTCTTTGTAAGCAAATCAAACATTTCTTGCTGCACTGGAGTTGGAACTTTTGTGCACTTAGAAACATTGAAACCTTTAATTCCAGCAAGATGGTACTTCACTCATGTAATTCCAGCTTTACATAGCTTGTCACAATACTTGCACTGCAGGACATGCTTCTTGGTAATGTCTGCGCAGAAACAATGAGCCCATGCAGGGTCATCCGAGTTGACAACAGGTTGAGGTTGTGCTGCTGCATTGTTTGCTGATGTAGAGGCAATGCTTGACAGGTTACCTAAGAAAAACTAAGGCACTTGAGATCTTGACATAAGCAATACTACACAGGAACTTGACTAATCGAGCATCAAACTCTGAAATTTATCTACAAGAATAGTAGAAGAAACGTGCCTGTCTGCTCTTGCTCTGTCTGAGACATTGGAGTACTCTGATGAACACACCTTCTGGTCGATCTTCAAAAACCTAGCAGAAAACCATAAGCTAGAGTAAAAAAACTAATGAACAAAAGCACAGAAGCCCTCATTTAGAGACCACAAAGAAGCATTACCTAGCAGGGGCTTCGGTTCGGACTTCAGAGTAAGCTCCTGGAGCTGCGGGCAAGGGAGCACCGAGGGGCACAGAGCTGCCCCACAAGCCGCCGCCGCCGCCCCACACGCGGCCACGCACGCCGCCGCCAGACGACACACGAGTTTCAGAAATGAGATAGGGACGCGGTGGCTGGCTAGGGTTTGAGTCGGCTGGGGTTGAAGCTGCGATTTGGGCTGCGCGCGTTGTTTTCTCTGGGCCAGAATTTTCATATGGGCCTTTAGCGGCCGCTAAATTTACAGGTTAATAGCGGCTTTAGCCGGATTCAGCCCTTTTTTAGCGTCCGCGATCTGATAGCGCAAGAAAGTGCAATAGCTTAGCGATGCCTTCTCAAAACCGCTATAGCCCGCTATTAGCTCTGCTATAGCCTGCTATTTTTTTCCTGGCTCATCACATGAAGATTTTACCATTGCAGTCTCCATATACTTTCTTCACATTTACAACACAGATAAACAGTGCTTGACATATATTATCATATCAGCAAGTTTTGCAATAATATATACTAGATTTAGAAACATAAAATAGAAATCATTATTGAAATTTTACTATACTATGATTCTAGCTCTAACCAGAGAAGAGTGCATGTGTATGTTTTAGTGTAGCTGATGAAATCTCCTCCGGTTGGCAGCCTCCTTTTTTTTCTTGTACCTGTAGTAGGAATTGATAATATTACATTCTAATTTTGTCTGAGATGTATCCTACTTGGACTAATATGATATAAACAAACTTTGTCAAGCTGACCTCCTAATATCATTGTTCTGAATGTTGTAGGGAACTAGTAGCAAAATTCTGAACATTATAGGGAAAATAGTACCAGTTATGCTGCCAGGGACTTGCTGCACCATTTCTTTGCAAGGCAAACAACCTGTTTTATTTTAAACAAAGAACAACAAGGAGTAAGCAAAGGTTCTATCACAATAGAGGCATGCATAAACATGTGTTGAGAGAAATATGTACTCATAAGAACTCAGGTGTAACAAAAGCACGAAAGGTGATATAAAACAAATAAAATAGATGAAGGCATTTGATTGCTTATTCAAGACGTGACTTAACAATACTGAACAAACTATAACCGACAATCAAGCTGATAAGCATGGAGTGTTACCGATAGAAATTGAGGCTGATCTCTGTTTCATCCTTTTGATTTGTTTCCTGAATAAAGCAATCAGTATTAAGCAATCAGAGCTGCATTGGTCCGTATAAAAAATGATATTATAGCCTGATGAAATATCATATGCACAAATAAGCTCAACTGCGCAAATGATTAGAGATGCTATGCTGCTAAGTTGTAAATTGGGCAAAAAAAAAAAATGCTACGAGCCATACAACAATTGTAATTTCCTACTCTCTAGTTTGTACATCAGGATTTAGAAAGTGGATCACTTCTTGCCTAGTTAATTTTCACATGAAACAAAAATGCTTTCAAAGCATGTGTACTCCCATTTCAGCAAACAAAAAGTTAGTTCAAGCTCTTATGACCAACAAATTTAGCTACTTCTTCCACATAAATGGCAGATCTTGTACCAAGGAGAGCATCTCATTCATATCATTCTCCATGGGAACATTCAATCGGTCCTCTATGGTTCTATTCTGTCCCCTTCACATTCTTCCATATAAATCAGGACGCAAATCATTTTACAATGCAAATAATCGAATAGAATCGAAAAGGAATTGGAAGAAATACTAACCTACCATGCCGCTGCCTGGCTGTGCCTGCCGGCAGCGCGCTCCTGGCCGCCGCGCCCAAGTGCCGGCCCGCTCGCCCTCCTGGTCGCCGCCGCTGTATTCTTGTTTTGAAATTTCTGGTGTCAAGCTCGTGTTTAGCCGCCGTGGCCCGCGTGGTTTGGTTTTGGGAAGGGCAGGGGCAGGAGCGTCTATGAACTTTTAAATTTTGGTTTCAAAAAAAATAAAAAACTGTTGGAGTCGAATGGTGGTGCCCGGACGACAAGCTACACTAGCCATGGCGTTTCACGGATGCTATGCTTACTAATGATTTTATGGAATCCCTCGCTTAGTCATGGCCTCTGATGAATTGTCCTGATCGGGGCAGTATGGTCATTTTATTTTTATTTTATTTTGTCCAGAATGAGGCTCAGCTAACAGGACTTGAAGGGTAGCTCGATTTATAAAAAAATTGGACCATTTTTGTGATGTCTAAGAATTAAAAGATTTTTCAAAATTACAAACGTAGATTCTAAAACAACAACTGTTTTACAATTGCCCCTTTTAGGTTTGAAGTCCATGAGAAATGATGGGTAGAGACAGGTAAAAAAAATTGAATTTGGCGCCTACAGTATTTAAATTCTTCTTTGATATTAGTTTAAATGAATTTTTGCATACGTTCTCTCAAATAGTTTCATACAACGTATTTTAAACATTGTACATAATTTACATATATTAGTATATATTTGAACTCATATTGCTTATCCACATGCTAATCTATGACGAATTTCTTACAACGTCACTAAGTAGTGGGCTGAATTGTGATGAATTTGATAAAACATCACTATATTATGGGCCGCTTCACAGTTAATGATGTTTTCTGAATCTGTCATGAAAAATCTGTTACAAATTAAAAGGTTTCTTGTAATGTGGAGAGGCACGGTGATTACAATGCCGTGCCGCAGGTGGACCTATGGAGGCCACAAAGACAAATTGAAAAAGGTTAGTCAGATCATGCAGACATTAATTAGTCTGAGATCAAATCTAATGACTAAAAATTACAGACCCGATCCGTATAAAAAGGTCACAAGCATTAGCAAAATGCATGACCGTGCCATGTGAATGTACACCCCTTTTATTAGGTCCAGATTTAGGAAACTGGTATGAGCAAAGCGCATCAATGTTTAGTAAATAGAAAGGTGACGTGCCTTCAGAATGCTGATCCTCTATTACCCAGACGCCCTTATTACCCATCCTAGATAAAAAGCCACACGCGTTATAGATGCTTGTCACCTTTTTGATGCTACTCGGTTCACCTAGCTATACATTTATCCTTTTTGAGGTTTTCACGTAGTGAGCTACATCTGTATTATTCAGGATTTCTCCCTGCCTGCGTCACCCATAATCGCTTTATTGTTGTCCTGGAAACCTTGCTGTCTAAGAATTCCAGAAGTGATATTCATTTCACATGGTTTATAATCTTTTTTGCACCTCAATTGAAGTTAACTGTGCATTGTATTAAAAATGTAATTTGTATTGGGAATGATCATGTTAAAAGTAATGATACTAAAAGCAAATAAGGGGAAATGACCTAAAAGTCAAAATAAAGAATTATGTAATAACTCTCTGTCTTTCCATGACACAGACAAACGTAGTAAAATTGTCAACAGTAATTTTGCAGCTTTTGTCAATGGTTTCATTTCGGTGTCTACATTGTCAACATTGCATTATCATGTGTTTGGTGATGGAAAATAATGCAATCTCGGCTGTGGCAAAGTAAGGGTAGGGTCTTGGCTTTGATTATGGCCTTGCCAGTTGTCACATACTGATGTGCGCACCCTAGACAAAGTCAACTCGTCTTTGAGGTTGCAACTTGCAATGTACATGGGTTGTGTTGATAATCCAATTAAGGAGGACGTCTACGAACTTCAGTTTTGGTGGCGCTTTCGTTACACCCTCTTAGAAACTGGATGTTCACACACATATAGGAAAACTCTTGTTGTGGTAGCGTACGCTACTGAAATATTTCTCCCGTTTGAGGAGTTTCCTTTGTTATAAAATAATGACAACAACAACCGAAGTTTCTGCAAACCACAGTTGTCTTTGTCATCATTTTATAACAAAGGAAACTCCTCAAATGAGAGAAATATTTTAGTAGCGTACGCTACCACAAAATGGTTTTTCCTATATGTGTGTGAACATCCAGTTCCTATTCAGTTGGTTGATAATTACCAACCGCTTGCACTGTCAATGAGAGGTCTTGGAATATATAAGTATTCTAGTAGTTATGAAATGTTCTTTCATGTTGACATTTTCAGGTGCTAACACGTACTACAGGCTTGTTACCAGATCTCCCTATAATGTATATTGGTGGGTTGCATAGTTTATTGGAAAAGTACTACCAGCGGTTGTATGGCAACACATATTCATGGGATCAGGATGCATAGGGAATATGCCGTACCCTATTTCTAAGATACACTGTGCACCACGTATCAGTCTCTGGATCAGTAGCTGATATACACTAACACATCAGAATGTATATCAAAAAGCATACTTCGGATAAAGAAAAATACTTGATACTGGACCTTTAGCAACAACTCGGTGAGGATTAAAATACCCACAACCAGTTGACCAGCTAGAGGTGAAGCAGATTCGTGGAGACAGCGGAAATCATGACCCAAAGCCACAAGCAAACTTGAGAAGCAGAACAAAAACCCAGCACGTTGTCGTCTTCTACGAATCTTCTCTGTCTAAAACCACAACTGCAAACTGTGAGTACATCAAGTACTCAGCGAGCCCTATCACTAAGCAGGGGTATATATGGATGCACATTTGGCTGTAGCAAAGATTAGGCTAAAAGGTCTTCTTTTACAAAAGGCAATTTTTATGCAAGGTTCACTACAGAAGCTTTGAAAAAGGGATCATAAGATATTTGTTGTTCATATTTTAGTGATCCTGAGGGAGATGCTCATCGATCCTGCAAGTACCTAAGTTTTAGTCGAGGACCTGACACAAGCCTACACTTTCTAAAACACGGGCACCTACGCCCACTCACTCCAACAAGGATAATAATGAGACTAATCATTGTGAGCCCAAGCTGTAGTGTGTCAATACCGTGACAACGGCCATTTCGAATGGATTATACACTCTGCATAGGTTGTACACTGTACCCACAGGCTATGCTCCTCTTGATGAACAGAGTCGCATAATATTCACTCCAACGCACGCTAAGGTATCCACAAAGTTCACCTCAAGATACAAACATGGGTCATCTCTGGGGGTTTTTCTGGCCACCGATGACGCGATAGCACATTCTCGTAGCCAGATCATGGGGTTAGGACATCCATGTCTACTCCCTAGATCCTACACACAGACGGGTAATTATAGAAATCAGTGGGCTATATCAGTAGGCAATACGATCCCATGGCGCGGGCTATTGCCGTAATCGAAGACCGGACCGTGAGTATCTCAGGCCTGCTCCTGCCACTTGTGTCTCTCAACCGCCTTAGGGGTCATTGTGGATAACCAAAGGGGTGGAGTGAGTCCCACCAAAGATGTGGGTTGCTCTCGGGACCTATCTGCAATTATTCAAAAGTCGACAGGAACTTCTCTGTACTGGTCAGAAAGTAACTAGGGACCTATTGGTAAATACGGGTAAATATAGGATTCTATGTGTAAATTGGCAGGGACTTATTTTACATTTATATAATGGGCCAGGGGCTAAGTGTAAGATTCCTACGCTAAAATATAATCTGACAGGACAGTAGAGGCTTAGATGTAAAAAGGATATTTAGTTATTATCGGCAGAATTATTCTACAAAGGAAAATGTTACGAAAATATATTTCTGTGTGCGGACTAGTGAGTGTACCTAGCATTTGTCTACTGAGACCGACAGATGGGCCCCGGGTGCGTGTTTCATTTTTATAGTGGCCCGTCTGCCGAGAGTGATGTTGACCGTTGGATCTCCGATCAACGGTTCAGATCCAAAAACATTTTAACGTGTTACGTGGATCCATCTGGGCCGTGCATCTGTAATCAGACGATTACGTTTTAATCTGGTGTACATTTTAATCTCGTCCGTTCGTAGTCGATCGAACGGCGCTGGGCGGCTCTGGCAGGCCCGCGTCTTCGTTGGCGGTCGGAGGCAGGACTCACGGCGGCGCCATCGCCGGCGTGTCGCCGAAAAAGGCGTTCCCGCGCTACAGTGGCCCGTTCTCGCCAAAGATTGGACCAGGAGCAATATGAGCTCATGGGGATCTCACCTAGGGGGTTCTCGGGGCTCAGTTTGCGGTGGCGGCGGCTGGCGACGAAGGTGGCGGCTCACGGGTGGCGGTGTTCGGTGCAGGAGGGGACAGCGCGTCGGAGACGGGACCCAAGTAGCCGAGGAGCATCGGTGCGGTCCCTTAAGTCTCCTGGTGCACTTGAACCTGTTGGAGAGGCGCTGTAGAGTGCTGACGACAGGAAGGGCGCGACCTGCAGGGGCGGCTCACGGTGAGAGACTGTGTTGATGACGGAAACGGCTCGTCGCGGCTTGGGATCGAAGGAGGATGTCTCTGTGAAGCTGTACGAGCTCAAAGGAGGTCGAGGGAGGCTTCAGTCGCGAGCAATTCAGGCGGCGACCGAGGTGACCGGGATTGGGTAAAAATTGAAATTTTCCCGGAGCGGCGGCTCAGTCCGAGGAGTCGGCCGGTGCGGCGAGGTGAGGAGGTGCTCGGGACTATTTATAGGCATTTGAAGGAGCTGGGCTGGAGAGTAGCAGTGATGGCGGCTTCAACGCCGGCGAGCATCGGTGGTGCGGCTGGACTGGCGAGGTGCGGCGGTCCTATGATGGCTCGGCGCATCTGTGGGTGTGTGTCCAGGTGGAGCGGGTACGCGGCACTGCCGGCGAGCTGCATGTGGGGCACGTCGCAGGGCAGGGCGCGCAGCAGCGTGCGTCGGCGCTTGCGTCGTGCCAGGCGGTGAGGCAGGAGAGGAGGAGGAAGGAGGAGGCCGCGCAGGGATTAATTTGAATTTCTCAATTTGGACAAATTGCTTTGAAATTCAAATAAGATTCAAACGGTTTTGGCAAATAAAATCCAAGACAAACCAAATAAAACCAGAAAAGGTGAAGCACGTTGTCCCTCTCATGTTTTAATTTTTCTTTTTTTTTGAAAAAAATTCCAATTGAGTTAAGTTTAAATTTAAGTGATAATTTACTCTTTTGAAATAGGAGAAAAAAGAGGAGTTGAGATGGAGAAGGAAAAATTGTTAGGGTATTTGTTAGAAAAAAAAATTGAATTTCAAATTTTTAAATTTTGACCTAAAATTTGGGATGTCACAGGTGCAGGACGGCGGCTCAAGGGAGCTCGGGATTCCAGCGAGGAAGAAAGAAGCAGTGGTGCGGGGAGCCTCGCCGTGGACTCCAGTGGGCTTGGACGCGCCGTGGAGGGACCAGGGCGCGGCGACGTTAGGCGGGTGTGGCGCAGTGCCGGCGCGTGCCAGAGGCGCGGCTCCAGGGGGCTCCGACCGATTTGGGTCGCCCAGTGTCACATCCCAAATCTCAAGTTAAGAAAACAAAGGAGAGTTTTAAAATTTTTCTTTCCTTGGCAGATCTAGTTAGGCCAATTTTAAAATTTTCCTTTCAAAAGGAACTAAAAATTAGAAAGTAGTTATTTAGAAGTCAAAATTTTGAAACATAAAATGTGAATTGGACAAGTGTTTGAGCCCTTCTTTTTCGTTTTTCGAATTTTGGTTTTTGGAGTTTGAATTTTTCCCCAAAAGTCTTAGCCCTAAATGTCAATCTAGAATCCACATAGAATAGGAAAAAGGAGGGAATTCAAAATTTGCTAGTGGGCCGAAAATTCCTTTCCCAGGCCGGCCCACTTCCTCTCCTTTTTCTCTCCTCCGGCCCGGCCTGCACTTCACTTTCCTTTCCTCTGGCCCAGTTGCGCTTCTCCCCTGCCGTCTTCCTCGCCATCGCTCGCCGCGCATGCATCGGCCGACAGGGCAGGCCAGCCCTGCCTGCCAGCGCTCGTGAGTTACACCAGAGGAGGGCCGTGACGGCGCTGCACGTCGCCGTCAACCTCTGCCATCGCGCCGGAGCCAGGGGAAAAGCAACGTCGTTGACGTTCGGCTGAGCGGCGGCCTTGTCGCGACGCCATTGAAGCCAGCCACCGCCCGCCGCTTGCCGACCTGCCAACATGCCGAGGTGGCTGTGCACTGATCTCCCGACGAAGCTAGACCACCGGGCCGTGGACACGAAGCCGCCAGTTGTTCCGAAGCCGACAAAACTTGCCGCCCCACCGCGCCTGTGCCGAATTACGCCACCGAGCGCCGCCCGGCTATAAAAGGAGCCCAACGTCGCGCCCGCGTGTCCCCTTCGCTCCACCACATCCCAGAGTTCGTCCACGATCCCGCCCTCACTGGAAATCGCCCTCCGCCACCGTCAATTTTGCATTTTCCCCCAACCTTGGCCGTCGCCACCCCACTCCAGTGAGCACCTCCTTCCCGGCCGCCATCTTCCAATTCCTCGTGCTGGTAGCTTTACTAGCCCCCTAGGAAGCTAACCGGGCAAGAGAGAAGGGTAACCGTAGCGCCGTTTGATCGGTCCACGTGAGCCTCCGCCACGCGCCATGCCACCACGTCGCCAGTCGCCGTGCCGTGGTGTTCCGACGAGGTCATACGCGTCACAATCATCGTGAAGTTGCGGAGAAGCCTCTCGGACCGGTGCTGCGCAGCCTCTTGCTCTGTAGCGCCGGGAACGCGCTGTGCCCTCGGCTGTGCCAGAACGCGCCCAGGAACGCCGGAGCGCGTCCAGAACGTGTCTGGAGCGCGCCCTGGTTGCCGCGTTCCGGCCATCTGGCAACCACCGAACCAGCCGCGTCACTTGCACCATGTCGTACACATTCCTAGGAGAGCAGAACGCTACTTCTTGGCGTCTAGTTCGCTGCAGTGTAGCCAGGAACGTGCGAAGGAAACCGGAGTTCACCGGGGACGCGTCCAGAGCGCGTCCATGACTTCCGGAGCACGTTCTGACACCGTCGCTCGAGTAAATAATATCCGAGGCCCAAGTCTCTGACCTGTGGGCCGTGAACCACACGAGTGAACTCCGCACATGCCACAGTCTAGCGGGAACTTTAGTTAGGGCATGAGCAACTTTGATCCAGTTTTCGTTCCATGTCTAAGGGCAAGGGACACAGTCCTGTTTTCCGTGTCCATCACTTCGGGCATGGACATAGCCCAAACCACGGAAACCCCGAACTTTCCTGAAAACCTCGAACTTTCCCGTGAACCCCGAACTTTCCCGTGAACCCCAAACTTTCCCGTGAACCCCGAACTTTCCCGTGTCCGTGGAAACCCCGAACTTTCCCGACTCGTGGAAACCCCGAACTTTCCCGTGAACCCCGAACTTTCCCGTGTCCGTGGAAACCCCGAACTTTCCCGTGTCCACGAAAACCCCGAACTTTCACGTGTCCATGAAAACCTTGAATTTTCACCACAACCCACAGGTCCACGGGAAAATCCCCGATTTCAGGCACCTGAGTGCCCAAAGGGCATGGACACTGGCCGAACCCCGTGTCCAAACAGATTTTTCTGCAGTCCGTCATAACACGTTGCCGCTAACTTTGCCGCCACATCCTAACTCTGATCATCACAACCAATATACCATTGGAACCCGCATCATGGGCCCTACCATCCTAGCCTATTCAAACTCCATAACATGTTTGATGATTGTCTTTTCTTAGTTTCTTAGTTGTTCTTTGGTAGTTTCATTGTAGCTATTGTTTGTAGCAGAAGAAGAAGAAGTTGAAGCCGCCCAAGAGCCCGAAGAGCCTGAAGAACCGAGCCTGAAGCGGACTTCGAAGAAGCAACCGAAGGCAAGTCCTAACCCATCTTAAGCCCATTGAACCCATGTTTTATTTACCGCGCCGATAGACAGCGATGCTAGCCTACTTTAGAATGTGTTAAACATTGTGTAGTTTAATACCTATTTGATCTTAGGTATTTATATTTATGTCAGTAACTTGCTGTATAGATATAGATATTTTCCTTGAAAACCATTACCGACGTATCCTTGATAACTATAGGAATTTCTGTTCCTAGTTAGTT
>BCLF01000183.1:189575-203137 GCA_001602275.1 Zoysia japonica
AACTAGGGTGAATTTCGGGGTGCGACCGAATAAGAACTTAACCATTGTCTTTTCAGGTTCGCAACAGTTGTATTGACTGGGATGATGACTATGGCACTGCTTGTGCTTAAACATTCTGCATGGTGCCCCTACCTACAACCTCTTGCCTTAGATATTAGAACCACAAATATCAAATTTCAAGTTTGTTTTTAAATATATTCAATTTTCATTGAAATCAAGCCCAATCAAGCTCTAAATGAACTGTGGAATCTTCAAGAAGTGCATTCGATAAATAATTTTAGGCCCCATTTGGAACGTGAGATTTTTTTTTTCTTTCCTGTGTTTTTTCATGTGAAATCGAACTAATTCTTGTAAACTCTGTGTGAGATTCCTGTGAAATTCCCACATTCCAAACAGGGCCTTACCAGAACCTAGAAGAAAATTATGATAAAAATCTTGTTAAAGTTTTTAATTTTTCACTCTACAGCCACAAAATTGCTCATAAATTTTCAAGTGTAATATGTCGTTTCACTGAATAATAAAGACAAATGACATATGCCTTACTATCAGCGACACAGCTATGGTGTATATTTGGCTATTAGTTACATATTGATATTGTTTGAATGTTCAACATATGTGAAGGTTTAACAAGCAAATATCGTGTCATACTGTCATGGTGTTGTGTCGACCCTGTAACCACCGTCCACTGCACAACCAAACCATAGGCATACTTGATTCCACCACTGATTTTCCGCAGATCGTCATACTATCGTGATTTGCAGGACAGTTGCATAGAATTTTTCTTTTCCCAAACGATACCAGCGGCACAAATTGAAGTAGTTGCACCACTGTGTGTTTCACGCCTTCTAGCCCACCTTGTTCGCTGTGATGTTCCCTGTCTTTTACTGTGGCTTAAATGCTTAATTCAACCACTTTTGTCAGTGTTGTAAGTGGCTGCCATACAGGTGAGGTGACAGCCGCTAGCGTCATAAGCATCAGTAACTGATGGACATATAACAGACATCAGGTACTAAAGAACTCTAGTTTGGAAACTTAGATGCTCACCAAGAGCTAGAGTTGAGGTTCAGATCACGGTTGTTTCATGGAATGTTTCGATGGAACCCGATTGCGGCACCTGATGGAACTTTTCCTGTGATCCTGCACTAGTTTTGACGTGCAAGCCGAACGCTGTGTCCATACAAACTGCAACTGCTTTAAAGCCCCCAACATGTGCACATCTCAGCTCTGTGAGTAAGGTATATCTGTGAGGTGTGGTGGCGAAGTTCATCAATGGGCAGTAAAACAAACTCGCCATAGAGGAATGGCAAGAGACCGCATAACCTTGTGCTTATTTTCAGCGACGAATTTACCCCGGGGGTGTGGAGGAAAAAGAAGGGAGAAGAGCCCCTCCTCGCCGTTGAAGCTGGCTATGCGTAGGGGTGATAAAAGGCTCGGCCCGCAGATCCTAAACTAAATCAGCCTTTATTAAATTTTAATTCAAAACTAATAGAAATTTAGCCCAATTTGATCCGGCCCTTCCTATCAAGTTCATTTCCTTCAGCCCATTTTTAGGCCTAGCTCAGCCATTACTTTTTTTTTTTGGTAATTAAGGCCAGAAGTTCTTGTTTTTGCATGGCATCAATTTCAACTATCAACAAATATATATTCCTTTTTGAGCAAACGGAGAGATATTCACAATGTCATTAAGTATGTAGTGGCCTATGTGTAGTGTGATTCTCCAACAAGCCCTGGCTTCTGAACCCGCTTCTAATGCCATGCCCTCTTTGCTCAGTAGACATTGCATATGTAGCCCAGGCTTCGAAGCCAGTTATGTTACAATGCACTGGTGATGATATTCAAGCCCTCCTGGTGCACCATCATCTACACGCCTATGTATGCCCTGTCGCGTTGGAGTGACGCAACAACGAAAGGTGGTGTTATATCAATACCTGTGTACTGCGATATTTACCTTGGCCCTTCGCGACTGAAGAATTCATGTCACTACGATTCAAATGCCATATTATGTAGCCCTATGCCCTATATATATAGCATTTAGGCAAGAGGGTGGAAGGGACGACTGCTGCTGCAATAAAGTATAGTACAAGGCATCTACACATGATTATTGGTGGTAGGTAACTCGTGAATGTTTTTCTATTAGTTCTGAATTCTAGACAGCCTCACTTCTCTATATAAATATCTCATCTCAGCCAAAAAAAGGAATTGAGAAACCTTAGATTATGTAGCATTGGAGATTGTGGACTTCTTTTGGCTAGAAAATTATGTACAGATCTGCAGGAGCTGATGATGAAATTGAAGCTACCAGGAGTCGCTACCGGAAACCGAACGTTTGTCGAGTGCCGGAGGCACTCGGCAAAGCCCATAAAACACTCGACAAAATATTTGCCGAGTGCCACCCACGGTAAAACCCACTCGACTTAGTCTGTGACGGTTGCTGAGTGTTTTTTGTCGTGCACTCGGCAAAATTTAAACCGGAAAAAGCCTGAAAAAAAACAATTTTTTTTTTATCGGGAGAGGCCCCCACATTTTTCGCACTAGCCGGTCGCGGCATTGTTTGCAAATCAGCCTATCGCGGCCAGCCGGATTCGAACCCGCGACCTCCCCCTCGCGCGCACTGCCTCTAACCACTGCACCACAGTGTCACTTGTGTTTATTTAGATTCTATTTTAGTTCCACACATATTATACTAAACTGAGGCCCCAAACGAATTCAAATTTAAAAGTTGTCAACTACAAAGTTTCATAACTTTTCGAGATCTACAACTTTCATTGGTAGTTTCTCCATCCGAGGTCGTTTACAAAATTTGAATTTCAAATTTAAGAAATTCAAACGTATTTTTCGATAACAAGATTATTTCAAATCAAAAAGTTGTCAACTACAAAGTTTCTTAATTTTTCGAGATCTACAACTTTCATTTTGGCTGTTTCTCCATCCGAGGTCGTTTAAAAAATTCAAATTTCAAACAAAGTCTTTGCCGAGTGTTTTTTCTTTGCACTCGGCAAACAGTTATTTGCGAGTGTTTTTGGAGTGGCAAACAAGAAACATCTAATTTTTTAAAGCACATTTGGAGCAGCAAATTAATTCAAATTAAAAAGTGTTCAACTACAAAGTTGTATAACTTTTCAAGATCTACAACTTTTATTTTGGTCATTTGTTTATCCGACATAGTGGTAGTAATATTGTTCAAAAATTTTATATACATTTATTCTAGTTTCATGAAACTATATGAGAGATGTAAATTTTGCGAATAACGTTACTATCGCTTTGTCGAATGAAGAAATGGCCAAAATAAAAGTTGTAGATCTTGAAAAGTTATATAACTCTGTAGTTGAAAACTTTTTCATTTGAATTAATTTGCTGCTTCAAAATGTTATTTGAAAAATCGGGTGTTTCTTGTTTGCCGAGTGTAAAACCAAAAACACTCGGGAAATACCTTGTTTGCCGAGTGAAAAGAAAAACACTCGGCAAACAAGAAAGTTTGCCGAGTGCTTTTATTTTGCCGAGTGTTTTTCGCGTAGCTCTCAGCAAAAGGTTGTTTGCCGAATGCCCGAAAAATTGCACTCGGCAAACCTCCTAGCACTCGACAAACATCCGGTTTCCGGTAGGGAGCACATGGGAATACATATTCATGGGATCGGGATGCATAGGGAATAAGAACTCACATTTTATCTTCAGCGGTATCAAGTTCACAGCAATTGTGTTGGCTGCAACGTCCACAGCTTCGACTGGCCCTTCTTCCCTGGCGGGTGCCTGCAGAACGCACTGCTCAATGGTGTGCATTCAGCTGCTCAGATAAGGTTCCATCCACCTCCACTGTGTGGATGGTAGCGACGAGCTTGCCCTTGGATCCTTCTACGATGGGCACGGATGAAGTTTTGTTATTGCAGTTGGGGCAGATCCACTAATCCACGGTGAGTGCCATGCCATGGCGCAGGTGGACCTAGGGAGACCACAAAGACAAATTGAATATTACAGACCCGATCCGTATTAAAAGGTCACGGGCATTAGCAAAATGCATGACCGTGCCATGTGAATGTACACCCCCTTTTATTAGGTCTAGATTTAGGAAACAGGTATGAGCAAAGTGCATGAATGTTTAGTAAATAGAAAGGTGACGTGCTTTCTGAATGCTCATTATACCCGGACGTCCCTATTACCCGTCCTAGATAAAAAGCCACACGCATTATAGACGCTTGCCACCTTTTTGGTGCTACTCGGTTCACCTATATTTTATTTCACGTCACCGCTGATGTACCTGTCACACTTACGTTCTAGCGTATCACCTATTTCTTATCCTTTTTGGGGTTTTCACGTAGTGAACTGCATCTGTATTATTCAGGATTTCTCCCTGCCTATGACACCCATAATCCTTTTATTGTTGTCCTGGAAACCTTTCTGTCTAAGAATTTCAGAAGTGATATTCATTTCACATGGTTTATAATATTTTTCCACCTCAATTGAAGCTAACTGTGAATTGTATCAAAAATGTAATTTGTATTCGGAAGGATTATGTTAAAAGTAATGATACTAAAAGCAAATAAGGGGAAATGACCTAAAAATCGAAATAAAGAATGATATAATAACTCTATCTTGGCAAGACACAGATAAAATGTAGTAAATTGTCAACGGTTATTTTTGGTGCTTTTCTGTGAATGGTCTCTTTTCGGTGGCTACATTGTCAATATTGCATTGTCTTGTGTTTGGTGGTGAAGTAAAATGCAACCTCGAATGTGGCAATGTATGTGTAGGGTCTAGATTTTGATTGTGGCCTTGCCAAATACCGATGTGCACCCCCTAGACAAAGTCAACTCGTCTTTAAGGTTGTGCAATGTACGTGGGTTGTGTTGATGACCCAATGAATTTACGAGGACGTCTACGAAATTCAGTTTTGCTGGTGATTTTGTTACACTCTCTGGCCTCTTACGAAACTGGGTCACATTTATAGGAAAATGCATGTTGAGCTACTAAAATATTTCTCTGGTTTGAGGAGATTTCTTTGTTATAAAATGATGATGAAGACAACTGTGTTCTGCGAAACGGCATGGAATAGAGGGACGGGCAATGTGCGTATAAGGACGAACAATGACAGTATAGTTGCACGTTTCCCTGGGCTCACTTCTCTCTCTATTCAGGCAGTTGATAATTGCCAACAGCTTACTGTCCGAGAAGGGTTTTGAGATACATATAAGAATTCTAACAGTGAAGAAATGTTCTTCGCATTGACATTTTCAAGTGCCAACACTACAGGCTTGAAAAATATAGATCTCTTATTACCAGATCTCTAATGGAGAGATGATACAATGCTTAGAATTAACCACAGCCGTCCGTTTGATCAGATCTAACAATTAAAAATAGAGAGCCACCTAGTCAAAAGTAAAATGATGGATCTGGTACCAAAAAATAGTGAGCCCGGTACAAAAATAGTGGACCCGGTACAAAAATGGTAGACCTGGTACCAATTTTTAAAAATTAACAGCTGAGATTAAGGAGGTACCTCAAGCACCTCTCAAGCACGGTAGCATCTCTCTAATGTATATTGATAGGTTGCGCCCGTTGAGTGAGGACAATTAAGGTCCAAGTCCGCTATGACTGGAACAGCTTCAACTTAATTATTTTTTTCTGAAATTTACATTTGATGCCTGAAATTTGCAGTATTTTTTGTTTCCGTCCATCATTAACGAAGTATACACGTTTTGGTTGGATGGCTGAAAAAGTTAAGATTCATTCCATTATTAATTTGATGCCAATCCAGTCTTAAATCTTGAATTGTATACTATATTAAACAGTCCAGGAGGGTCAAGCAACGGCAAATATATGCTTCGAAAAATTAGCTACCATAGATTCCATTCTTTCATTTTTTTTAATTAGAACACTGTATCAGTTCTGAGATATATATGTCAACTTCATTCGTACGGACCAATGAACTAGTGATGAGTTAATTATGGCTTATAGGGACACGTGATGATATATACACTTATCAAATAAATTTGTCACGTACAAATGAGTACTTTTTGGAACAGAGAACCTCAGTTGATAGAAACATTGTCAAACGCGTGTATATAAGTTCCTGGAAAAACTTATGATGGCGTATATAAGATCCTGGACAAATCAAGTGCTCAGTTCAGCTCAATCTTAATTATTATTGCATCATTTCTTCATATTACATTGTAAGCTCACCACAGCTAGCTTTGACGTCAGTTCTTTCCCGCACATCACTCCCACAGATTTTACGTGACATAACAGGGATTCTCGCAACATCAAATAAACTCCACAAAACTAGCTATATATTATTTTCGAGGGTACCGCCAGACACTCCAACACTGTCGATCAAATTCAGAGTGCCATCGCCGTCAACTTCTGGTTCCGGTGCCGGCAGTTCTGGGACCGGATTCCTGATCCTCTCGTAGATGTTGTCCAATTCACGAATCACCGTTCTGGCCTCCTGCGCGATCTTGCTCAGGGTACGACGGCGATGGTCTGCCCACCGCGGCAATGCTCCGGGGCTCGCCTTCTCCATTGCTGCCTCCCGTATCAGCCTGTCGAGCCTTGAATTCAGCGACCTCACCTGTGCCGTGGCAAGTCAACAAACAAGACAATATTGCCGAGTCAGGCACAAGGAACCGATCCAAAGAAACAAACTAGTATACACAGAACGCTTAAACGTTGATGCAATCCTGCGTACCGTCTTTCCCGGCCAGCGGTGGAGGCCATTGCTGTGGCACACAAACTTGAGGTGGCACATGGTGATGCCGAGTTCATCCGCGGCGTCCTTCAGGTGCATGTGGAGGACTGCAAGGACGTCCGACCACGGCGGTGAAGGACCCCTTCTTCGGGGCATGGTGACCACAACGAGGTCGCTTAATTTCTTCTTAGTTGACGGAGCTAGGCGGTCAGGTTGATTGCTTTGATGCAGTAACTGATAGTGTTCTTCTTAGTGTACTTGGCTGACCGGTGTCTCCTGCCGTTTAAATAGCACGGGGCCGCAGTCACGGTCTTCACGGTGAGAATCCTCGTAACCGTTAGATTCGTATTGGGCGGTGCTACTAGCAGCACAGCGCAGTCGTGATGCCCTTTGCAGACTTTTTGGCATACTCTGAAGGACTGCTTTTATTGGCTGCTTTATTTAAGGCAAGGGATATATTGGCAGTCCGTTTCTGTTGTAAATGGCTGGTAGTAGGTGTTAGAGATAGGGTGGCAACATCCTTAGGTGTAAAATCGCTTGCTGCCAATATATGATACTATAAAAAAATCTACAAGGGATTTGAAACAATATCCATTGGCTATACTTCTCTATTCAAAACCTTCATGGATGCTAAAGAAAAAAGTGTTACATGGAGGAAAAAATGAATCTATTTTTATAGTTAAACTATTAAAATGTGGTTCAAATCTGCGCAGCACAACTATATAAGTCTTGAATTAAAAATTTGTGCATACAAAACCTTGTCCTCCTAACTTTACAGACACAGAAAAACCTCTTTGAAATGCGAAGGTAGACTTGCGAACAAAGGGAGGACAATGAAAAATTTGAGGTAGTGTGATATCTCATATTGGAAGTGGCGTTACCGATATAATAAAAGTACCGACTCTTCTGTGTAATCTAAACTTTTAGGGGAAAAGAACGGAAGTTGGCGTTACCGGTATGATAACTATCAAGTCTACGGTATAATCTAACTAGTTGCAACATGACAGGTATAGTAACCATCAACTGTAACCGCTAGATGAGGAAATTTTAATGCCTCAATTTGTTTTTAGTTTTGTCGCGATGTACAAGGTAAGCCATCTTATCGTTTGAAAGAAAATATGATTGCATTGTGTTATGGACCATCCGCGACACGATGCGTGAATTTAGGGTAGTATAGTTGGTAGTCTCTACAATGTATTGTCATGCAATATTGTGGGCCTAACATGTTGGTCTAAGAGAAAATCACTGGCACCATCTTCTGGGGCTTCCCTTACACAGTCATGCCCTTTCATAGTTAGAATTCTCATGGTCGCTTATTCGGATAAAAAGAAAAAGAAGAATTCTCATAGTCGCTGCCCCAAAAAAGGAATTCTCATTGTCGCTGTCGCTAGGCGCAGTCATGATGCCCCCCTGCATGCCGAGTACTTCTTTATTTGTTATATTTAAGGAAAGGAATATATTGGCAGTCCCATTTTGCTGTGAATGGTGTCGTCATCTTTTCGTGTCTAGGAGTGTAGATCCAAAAGTCTCGTGTGACGGAAGATAATCTTTGAGAAGTTCGGAGGTGGTCAATACCTTCGGATCTCGTGGATCCGGTTGTCGGAGTCAAGGAAGACGAGGTGACCATCTGCCCCTTGTTGATGCGGTCCTTCTGCTCTAGGGCAGCGTTGGTCGGTAACGAGGGCAGTGGCGTGAGATCCGCGGCGACGTCGTCGATCTCTCGGTGACAGCGGTCGTCGTGGCGGTGACGGCAGTGGAGCTTCCCGTCGGCACAGCGCCCTCTCGTAGATCGACTTTAGGGTTTGTCGGTGGGGAGTGGCGATACGGACTAAATCAGTGTAAGTACCGGTGGACCCCCACCTCTATTTATCGTGACGCTGGCGACAGGGGCTCACCAGCTATATTGAGCTGGGCGCCCTCGATCAGAGCGCGTGTCAAGGGCCCATTAGGCTGTTGGGCCTAAATGGTAGAGATCATTTTCTAACATTCTCCCCCTTGATCTTACCTTATACTTTTACTTTTAAATACTTTTAACTTTACTGATTCCATTACAGATTAATGCATAGAACTGTCTCATTGTCACAGTCAATCGCCGATAGATTCAACAGCTACAATACACTTTTCTGTTCTAAAATAGTTACTACACTTTTGGGCCATCTTTTAGTTCATAAATCACAGGCTTTTCCTTAAACCTATGTCGGCAATATGTTCAATGAATACTTTGGGTGGTAAGCCTTTAGTAAGCGGATCCGCTAGCATCTTTGTGGTACTTATATGCTCAAGACTTATGATTTGATCCCGAACTTTATCTTTCACAACATAATACTTTATGTCAATGTGTTTGACAGCACCACTTGACTAATTGTTGTGTGCATATGTTATTACAGGTTTATTATCGCAGTACAACTTAAGTGGTCCATGGATGTCGTCAACCACTTTTAGACCGGATATGAACTTCTTAAGTCAGTTCACCTGCCCCGTAGCCTCATAACATGCTACAAACTCGATATACATTGTGGACGATGTAGTGATGGTTTGCTTTGAGCTTTTTCACGAAATAGCTCCTCCAGCGAGAGTAAACACATATCCGGATGTGGACTTTCTATCATCTTCCGCATAATCAGAATCTGTGTACCCCACTATATGGAGTGAATCTGATCTTTTGTTTGTCATCATGAGGCCTTTTGTTTCTTGTAAATAACGCAAGACTATCTTTATCAATTTCTAATGCTTTATTCCAAGATTGCTCTGGAATCTGTCAAGTAACCCGGTAACAAATGCTAAGTCAAGGCGTGTACATACTTGAGCATACTATAAGCTTCCGACAGCTGAAGCATATGGAACCGATTTCATTTGATCGATCTCATACTGGTTCTTGGGGCATTGAAAATCTCCATATCTGTCGCCTTTGACTATAGGTGCAGGTGATGGACTACATTTATGCATACTATATTTCTTTAAAACTTTCTCTATATATGTCTTTTGTGACAGTCCCAATATCCCTTTGTTTCTATCTCAGTGAATTTCGATTCCTAGAACGAATGAAGCTTCCCCAAGATCTTTCATATCAAAGTTTGAGAACAAAATCTTCTTTGTCTCCAGTAGCAGACTGACGTCACTACTAGCAAGTAGGATATCATCCACATATAGGATTAGAAAGATAAATTTCTCATCTTTAAACTTTGAGTAAACACAGTTGTCCTCTATATTTTTTTAAAACTTAAATTTCTTTATCGTGCTGTCAAACTTCAAGTACCATTGTCTTGAAGCTTGCTTTAACCCATAAATCGATTTCTTTAGATGTCATCCCATTCTTTCATTTCTTTCTATGACAAAACCTTTCGGTTGTGCTATGTAAACATTTTCCTCTAAATCCTCATTGAGAAATACTGTCTTTACATCTATTTGATGTAACTCTAAATCATAATGAGCCACTAGTGCCATTATGATTCTGCAGGTATCTTTACACGAGACTGAAGAAAAGATCTCATTGTAATCAATCCCTTCTCTTTGCGTAAAGCCTTTTGCCACAGGTCGCGCTTTATATCTTTCTACATTCCCTTGGGAGTCAAGTTTTGTCTTGTAGATCCATTTGCAGCCTACTGTTTTGGCTCCTTTAGAAATTACTTCCAAGTCTCGAACTTTATTAGCCTTCATGGACTTCATTTCTTCTTCCATAGCCTCAAGCCATTTTGAAGAGTTTTGGCTTCTCATAACTTCTTCAAATGAGGTGGGATCATTGTCCATTTGAAATTCCTCTGTTTGATAAATCTGATAATCAATAGAAATAGCGGATCTTCTTACTCTTTGAGACCTTCTTGAAGCCTCCTGATTTTGTACATTTTCTGTTGGAGGCTGTTGTTGATCCCCCTCATCTGTGGCAACGGGTTTTATAGGATCCTGAGGAACAGGTTCCTCATTCTCATTCATCATTGCCAATAGGAGGAACAATTACAGGTGCTGGCACCATGGTGTCCTATACTGTCGGTGTAGCGACAGCCGGTAGTGAGAAAAATGGCTCTTGAATCATCGGAGTAGGCGCATACGCCCGCTTCTCTTCAAGATCAATCTCTCGAGCTACCATGCTCTCCCTCATCATCTCATCCTTTAAGAAGACAGCGTGTCTCGTTTCTACAAACTTTGTACATCTGTCTGAACAGTAGAAACGATAACCTTTTGACTTTTCAGGATAGCTAATAAAATGACAACTCACTGTTTTGGGATCTAGTCTCCTAAGATTTGGGTTAAATACTTTAGCCTCAGCTAGGCTCCCTCACACTTGCAAGTGGTTTAATAAGGGAACTCTTTCTGTCCATAATTCGTGTGGTGTTTTGGGCACCGATTTACTTGGTACTCTGTTGAGAATATGAATGGCGGTTTTTAACGCCTCCATCCACAAACTTAATGGTAGTGTGGAATAGCTCATTATGCTTCGCACCATATCCATCAGGGTACGGTTACGTCTTTCAGCTACTCTATTTTTCTGAGGTTCGCCCGGTGTAGAATACTGGGCCACTATTCTATTTTTCTGTAGAAACCTTGCAAAAGGTCCAGGAATTTGTCCATACGGGGTATGCCGACCGTAGTACCCACCACGATCGGATCGGACTATCTTTATCTTTAAATCGTGTTGGTTTTCAACTTCAGTCTTAAATATCTTGAATTTATCCAAGGCTTCATTTCTTTCTTTGATTGGATAAATATATCCATATCGAGAGTAATCATCCGTGAATATTATGAATGAGTATAACCATCTATACTCTTCACAGAAAAAGGACCACAAATATCTGTGTGAATAATTTGTAGAACTGTGCTTCTTTTTGCATCTTTCTTAATTTTCTTTACATATTTTCCTTTGATGCATTCTCTGCATTGTTCTAAGTTTGAGAACTCTAATGGAAGAAGAATATCATTCTTAACTAGTTTTTCTATTCTCCTCCTCGAAATATGGCTTAAACGACAGTGACATAATTTCGACGACGCATCTAGAGTTCTTTTTCATTTTCTATTTGCATTAGTAGACGAGGATTCATTTACTTTCTCACACGCAACGTTCCTATTATCGCATACGACATTCACATCATCGCGTAGTGATAACAAATAAAGCTCATTTTGTAAGATGGCAAGACCAACACATTCTTTATTAAATATTATTTCACATTTGCCATTTCTAAAATGACAATCATAACCATCATGTCCAAACATGACACACTAATCAAATTCCACTATAGAGAGGGTACATAGAGAACATCTCTAAGTATAAGAGTGAAACCATCAGCTAGCTCTAATGAAAGATCACCAATGGCTTCAACTTCTGCTTGGACTTTATTTGCAACTTTAATGCATCTTTCTCTTCTTTGCGTAGTCCTCGTCGAACGGAATCCCTGCAATGAATTAGCAACACGGACAGTTGCTCCAGAGTCAATCCACCAAGTAGATTTTGAATACTGCACATATAGAGATTTGTTTATAAAGGTAATGTTCTCACATTTCTTTTCTATGATCATCTTTAAGTAATCAGGACAGTTCTTCTTGTAATGTCCTGTCTTCTTGCAGTGAAGACACTGGTCCTTGTCTACTGCAAATTTGTTATGTTGAGGCTGATGGACTAGGGCTTTTTCCATATTCTTTGAGGAGTGACTATTGAAACTCTTTCTTTTGTTGTCCTTCACATAGTTGATAGAACCACCATGTGAAGCTTTAATTCTGTCCTCCTCTTGCACACACATAGCTATGCACTTTTCCAAGTCCCATATCTCGAGTTGCATGTTGTAGTTGACAACGAAAGTGTCAAACTCTTTTGGCAAAGAAGCAAAAATCAGATGGATAAGGAGCTCATTTTTGGGACCCAGATCCATTGATTGGAGCTTGGACGCCATGTTGCTCATCCTTAGTATGTGCTCTCTTATGCCACCGTTACCACTAGAGTACCTTTCTGTCACAAACTGTTTGATCGGCTGTGTTGCATATGTCTTCGAAGAATCAGTGAACTGATTCTTTATTTTATCAAGATACTCTGTGACAGTGTCACACTCTGCAATCGAACCCATAATGGCAGGCTTAATTGTGTTCTTTATCACAGCCATACATTTCTTGTTGGCTGTGACCCATTTTCTATGTTAAAGGTCATAGAACATTTTTAAGAGAGCATAGTCCCTCTGTCTAGTCTGTCAAGCAGCATCAGCCTCATTTTCTTTCCTCACTGGCTCCTCAGGCTCAGTGGGACATGCTGTGGTGAGAACCCAGTCGACCTCAGCCAAGATAAACGCTAGGTGTATCTTTTTCTTTCACTCTCCACAGTTGTCACCTTTGAGAGTGGATATCTCTTTGATACAACTCATCAAGTTGTATCCGCCTGTAAATAAATTAAATAAAGTGAGAACATAATAACAGTAAAATTATATGTCTTATTTTCAATGTTGGTAAAAAATATGACACACAATTTTGTTTTATACATCAAATCTGCATCACTGTTGGGCAGAAATAGAAATAATACATAAAATTATCAACAAAATTATAATATTGTTATTATCAATGTTGGTCAGAAAATAACAATATCATAATTATCTGAAATTTATTACTATTTTTCTAAAATTAAATTCTCCCGTTGGTTCGAATTTAATAATGAAAATAATATTCTTTTAAGTACGCAGCGGAAAATAAATTTATTTAATTTTCAGAGGCATTTACTTTATTTTTCTATTCTGTCAAAATTATCTCGTTGGTTCAAATTTTGACAGATTTAATTAAGCCAAAAATTAGCAAAACTATCTATTAAAAAATGCCATTGAAAAAGGAAAAAAAATCTCAAAATGGGTTTTTTTTTCTCTTTTGGCCCATTGGTTACATTGGCCTTGCGGCCGCGTGCGGCCTGCCGATCGGC